>WHYT01016771.1:442459-464345 GCA_009806455.1 Tetrax tetrax
CCTAAAAGAAAAAAAAAAAAAAAAAAAAAAAAAAAAAAAAATCACAAACCAGACTGAGATCAACTTCTGAAACACACTTTCTTCCTCCCCACCAGTTCCCTTACAGAGGGCATTTTGTGAACCCAGTTTGTCCTGATTCTCCTTCACAGCTCTCTTTCCATGGATGGTCTTGGACTGGTTTTCCTGGACAGAAATGGTAAAGGGAGACAGCTGGCCAGAAGGACACCCAGAGTGAACGCCCAGGATTATGCTGGGTGTGCAAATGCCAAGGCAAGATCAAAGTATTGCTTATTTGATAACCTCCAAGTGATACTCCCAAATTAGAAGAGGCAGTGGCACCAGATGCATTTCAGCCACAGCATGACTGGAAGGCTGATTTTCTGTTGTAAACATGAAGAAGCCACTCTGGTGACTTACAGACCACAGCAGTACTTTTCCTCCGATGCTGCAGAAGCATCCAGAGCTAAGCCTAGCACAGGGATTTTTTTCACTGGTCTTTCACTCTTCTTCCCTTACATAAAGCAGCAAAGCAGAACTGCCCTGGTTTCTGCTCCATATAAATCATACAGCCAGGGAGTGAGGATCATTTTGACAATGAACTAATATTTCTGGGTTGCTATTTCTGTTCCTTTGTTTGCCCAGACACAAAGACTCAGCCCTTTGTAGTTCCCAGATGACAATGTCTATGTTGCATGAGATCATGTTTGTGTTTTTGGACACATCTTTTTTTAACAGTGCCTATTGAATTCCCTCAACTCAGCACTTTCCTTCCTTTTGCTCTCAATTGATCAAACAATATCAAATGGAGCCCAGGAGCTGTGCACATACAATATCCCGTGTTTTTAATAAGGCTGGAGGAGATGGTTTGCTCTGTGTGGTCACTTTTTGGAGGGTGAAGTGGAGGACGGAGGAAGTACCTGACAAATAAGAGGCAGCTGGAGCAGAGGTGGCCACAGCAGGAGCTGATGAACAGAGCAGCAGGAGAAGAAGAGATCAGAAAGAGGTGGCAATAACAGTAAGGACAAGGGGGGCTAAGACTTCATTTAGGCAAAGATAATGAAGTCCTCACTTTGTACATCACAATCCACCCAGGGATAACACCAGACAAGGGATACCATCACCAGGTTGGGAATACAGAGCAGAAGCAGTTCAAACTTTTAAAGATAAATAATTTCCTTCCAGGTAACTTTGGAAGAAGGGCACAGAGATGCTGGGAACGTGCAAGTAGCGCTGGTGCACCCTTCGTGCTCGGCACACTGACCCTGGTGCCTGCAGGGTCAGGAGAGGAGATCTTTGCCCAGAGGAACGCTGACCAGAGGAATTCTGCATGTTCACCTCCACCCTCTTGAAACCACAGGACAGCTAAACACACCAGGGACCCCAGACTCGCAGACTGCCGACTGTTTCGGATGGCCTCTTACGGCAGCAGAAGGCTCTCCCAGTGCTGACACTGCAGAGGTGTGAGGCACCAAGCCAAAATAATACTTAAGGTGCAGGAAAACTGAGAGAAACAGATTTTAGAGAGACAGAGACTAATTCACTCAGTCAGAAACAAATCCCCAATTTCCTGGTCTCCCCGCAGCTGGAGTTTTCAGGAGGAAAGAGGGTTATAAAGCTCAGAAGGAAAAGAAATCTCCTCTCTCCATGCCAGCTCACATCCTCCCCATAGGACTGTAAATACCATATCCCCCAAACACCCTGGATGCAAGCAGGAAAACACTAAATCATGAGAGCTAATTAGCAGTCTCTCTCCAGCATGTTCTTTACAAAGAGGGATCCCCTCAAGTCCGCTTCTCTCATCAGCATCGCTCCCCTTTATAAGGAGGCAGGAGCCACCCAGCATGATGGTCCCAGCAGAGGGGCAGGGTCCCAGGCAGGGGCTACCACCAGCTGCTCCAGCACACAGGTCCATCAGCTGTCCTACAGCAACAGGGACCATCTATAAAAAGAGCTGACAAGATTTTTAAACAACTGCTACCAATAACCTTGCCTCACTCCAGATTTTCCACTGACAGACGTCTTCAGTTTGTTTTCATTTCTTTAATTGATATCTTATAAAATTCCCTATAAATAGAGCTAGTGAGCAAAGAGCATCGTGCAGGCGGGTCAGAAGAGCAGCACTAGCAGCAAGATGCCCAAAGGGAGGAGAGACAAGGATCTCACAAATTCACAGGGGAAATGAGTCATGTTCAACTTTCCACGGAGACTGGGCCAGCTGGCGTGGGGACCAGTGGTGCTACACAAGACTTTCGTACCCTGCATTTGTACCAATGTCATCGGTTCAGCCTCAGGCTCCATTTGTGCCGCGATGCCGTAGGAGCCAAGCTACCGTCTTTCAGAGTGCACGGACAAGTCCCGCAGCACTCATCTGCGGGAGGATTTTGGCCTCTTCTGCACACACGTCACTCGTGTTGGCAGAACTCCAACTGACCTCGATGGATGAGAGACACAAAACATCTGCACCCAACCCAACGCTTTCCAGCAAACATTTTCTTAAGAAAAAAGGCAAGGCTGAGTTGCCCTGTGTTCCCATGCTGGTCAGCAGCATACAGGGCTGCAGTGAGAACATAGCCAAGAGGCATCCTGCAGGACTGCCTTCTCCAAAATAGCAAGCTGCTATGACCCGTTCACAACACTCATGCCACCTTGCTGTCACCACACTACCTCCCAAAAACCTTATCACATCAGCTTCATGCTCTGGACAGGCCACTCACGAGGAGCTGGTTTGATGCAAGGTGAGAGAAGAGAGACTTCATTTCATCCACATCTTGTCTAAGACCTGCCTATGGCGCTGAATTTAAGCATGTAAAGCTGGCAACTGCTTTATTCCCATTTTTGAGATGAGAAACCAGAGCATAGAGGGGAATAAGTGATCTGTCTAAGCTCACACTTGAAGCAAGAGGCAGAGAAGTGGCTGTCCTGTAATGGAGCAAGCATCCTTGCTCTGCCACTGCAAAAGGGCTTGCAAGCGAATGCAAGGGAGACCCCTAAGCAATGCACCAGGAGTACAGCTTTGCAAAGCAGTGGATAACTGCAGGGACAGCACAAAGGATGCATCTGAAGTGCTGACCAGGTGTCAGCATCCCTGCCTGAAAACCTGCCCAAGTGTTTGCCCAGTGCCAGCACTCACATCCCAGGCACACTCGCCAAAGGCCACTGCAAGAGCTTCCTATCCTCACCAGAAGGGCGCTAGGAAAAATAAGACATAAATAAATAAAATGGGATTTTTCTTTGGTACTTCGCAAGCGTGACAGTCATGACACTGATGGCCAGCCTCACAAGCAGAGCTGGGGAGGGCTGCAGGGTACAGCCCCGCAGGCAGAGAAACTGCAGTGTTAACTTGTCCGAACAGTGGCTTTCTCCCAGTGACTAATCACAAAGTTAATTATACTTCTGACAAGACAGTCAGAAAGCTACCCATAAATAATCACATGGAACATTAACCAACTGCAAAGCACTTTTCCCCTCGCTAACCATTGTCATGACCTTTGTTAGTTTAGATCTCATAGAGGGCTGGGGTTTTTTACAGTCACTGCCTGATAACTGTACGGAAAACTTGAGAATATTTTCCCAAATAATAGTCTATGAAGTACTCACTGTAAATTAACATTTCCATTAAAGCTGCACTCAAAATTAAAACTGAGAAATAAATTAACATTGTGCCAATTTGAGGGGGAGAACTGGAGCGGAGCAGGAAGCGGAGTGAGCTGACCACAGACAGGCAGTAAATCAGCGTCAGCGCAGAGGACGCAGCAAGTCTGCTCTCAGCTGTACAGAACTAATTCAACTGCACAAAACTAAGCAATGCCTTTATTAACAAAATACCCAATGATACAACTGTGAAAAAAAAAAAAAAAAAAATTACTGACCATCCAGTTCCCCAGAGCATTTTGGACAAGACAGGACCTCTTGTGCCATCCCTACCATTGGGAGTCCCACCGGGTCCACCTCGCGGCACGAACACGTATTGTTACTGCATCAAAGGAGGATGCTAAAACACATGGAGATCAATTGCTGCCCCCAAAATCACACTGGGAATCTCTCTCAAAGCCAAAGACAACAAGCAGAGCCACCGATGCTGTGCTCTGACAGCCCTGGCCTCCCACTGCTGCTTCTATACGATAAATTCTATAGTTTTGTGGTTTGTTATTTTTTAGGAATGAAAATAATCCTTGCACAGATATACAGGGATAACAATGCCATCTCCAAACAAACACTGCTTGCTGGCAAGGAGTTTTATTAACACAGCTAAACATGCTGAATTATGCACGCAGTTTGCCTGAACACATGTTGAAGTTACAGAGATCGCCTGGAGCCCTCCATCCATTTTTAAGCCAGGCTCATTGCATCCAAACCATCCCACCCAGCAGTGCCAAGCGGTGCAAGGGTCACCTCTAGCAACCAGACGACAAAAAGGCCCCTTCGCCAGCCAGCAGCTCCGGGGAGCCCGGCCGCTCCGCTCTGAGCACTGCCAGCCGGCGCACACGGGGGGATCTTTTGGATTGCTCTGGTGCAGTTTCTGATGGGGGGGGGGGGGGGGGGGGGAAGGGAGGGGAAAAAAGGAATCATGACAAAAGCATTGATCAAAGGATTTTATTCGACATTCAGCTTACAGTCTTAATGGTCCCTAAACAATTTGTGCTAAACTGCCAGCTCCTGAGCTACGGCCCCATCTTACACCGGGGCACAGAGAAGAATCGGAGACCCCTCACAGAGTCGGGGAAGTCACTCTGTGCCTGTGGACAAGCAATTCCAGTTTTCTCTGGTGCTCTTTTCTCCAGCCATATCCAGCAAAATATCTGCCTCCCTCATGGAGAGGGATACACTATTCCAAATCACTTATCTGCCAATTTTCATTTTCAATCATAATGTTTTCCAGCATTCCCAAACTGTTATCCTGTGTTTTTTTGCCTGACACATTGTAAAAATAACCCAGACTGCAAAACTTGCTTGATGTTTATAGGACAGCACGGAAATTTACAGCTCAAGTTAATTAACTTTAAATACAACGTTAATCTATAGTAAATACAGAATAGAGGACAGTTTGGGGAAATGCTCTGAAACCCACTGGTGGAAGCCAGCACACTGTAGGTACAAATTAGTGATGTCTATTAATGGGAGAATCTCGGTGGATTAGGGAAACTAACAAAAGTAATAATAATTAACAACATTAGTCACATAAAACATAATTAACTTCCAATTGCTTCTAACATTATTTTTCTAATGAAGTTGCTGGAAACTAATCAGAGCTGGCTGGATAGCTTATCAGGGGACAGCCGCAGTCGGCAGGATTAGCCTCTTAGCGCCCGAGCGTGATTCACCCCGAGGAAGAACCGATCGTCCTTCCCAGCATCAGGAAGGAAATTTTCAGCAGTCGACTCTTTGCTGCTCTTTCATCCCCTTCCCAGATACCGGCAGCTCAGCCTGGGGCAGGCAGGACACTCAAGGGACCCGCACGTGAAGCTGCCTGCCAAGAACCAGTTGCCCTTTTTACAGCTCCACACCTATTTGCTTGTGGTCCTTTGCAAGGGCCTTATCTCCCCATTTTGGTTTTGGTTTTTTTCCCATCTTAAAATGATGTTTACCTTTGATGTCTACAGAGAAAAACTTAATTTTGCCACCCTTACAGACAAAGATGTACGTGCTGTCCACTCAAACCTGACTGCTCTCAGAACCAGCCCTCTGGGTTAAGTGCCTTTTCCGCAAAACCTTTCTGCAAATACCAACTTACTGCACGTTTTGCAAGATGACTTGTTAAACCCTGAAGACGGTCTAAGATTGCAGCCACTCTGTGACACCAGCCACACTCCTTGCTGGGAAGAAAGGAAAAGCTTCCTATAGAAATTGCTCCTTTCTGTCCAGTGAAGCTAAGGGTGGTCACAGGCTCCAACAAGCTGAGACTGAAAAGGAATTTCTAGACAAAGTGAACTTCACTTTGGCAGCAGTCTTTCCCAAGCTTGAACACACCACTCTCCTACCAGCTCCCCTGTCACCACTCAGTAGATCTGTCCCTGCTGACTTGTCCAAACCACGTCCACTGGTGTCCACAATGCTTCATTAGCCTCCAGGGATCCCACCCAGTCATATGCTAGAGCATCCCCAGCAAGGCGCTAGGACCAGCCCTTTCAATTCCCTCATGCCTAGATGCTGCCTAAAAAACCTGCATCACCTCACATTGCCCTAAACATGCTCTTCTCAGCCCAAAATGAGACACAGCGAACACTCTCAGCCCGCAACACAGGCTGTCAGCAGATGTTTGCACAGCCGTGCCTGGGCTGCTCCATGCCTGCCTGACACATCAGGTGAGGTGGGCACAGGGCTGCCACTGCTGCAAGGCCACTCAGGAGCCACCCCCAGCCAATGTTGTGCCACCACCACCAGCAACAGCACCAACGGGGTCTGTTCCCAGTGAATGCCAGGGGACCGCCAGCTGGAATAACGAGGATGACGTAGATCGTCATCTGTCCCTCCCTGAGGAACAATACAGCTTTTCAGCAATAACAGTTAATTGAGAATTAATATCCTCACTGTGTCACGGTGTCACACACCCCGATGCCCCCTGCCTGATTGATGGCCTTCATCTGATATCACCATATTTTCGCTCAGCAGTGGTCAATCAGCTGTAACAGCAGTGACCCTCATCAACACCTCCCAAGGGAATTTGGGGAGGATGTTCCCACCCACCCCTGCCTCTCTGCAAACTGCCCCTCATCATCCTCAGGGACTGGGAGGCTTGGACTTTCCAGTCATTGCAAAGATCCTGTTTGCACTGGCTCAGAGAACCTCCAGGAGAGCAGACAATTTTGTTATGGAGAATCCAGATCACATTTTTCCACCCTGAACACTATCTTGTTTGCACCCTCTCCACCCACCTGTCCCTTCCTCCCTCCCAGCCAAGTTGGTGAGAGGCTCCACGGGGTTTTTCCCCCACCCCCCAACCAGATGTTTCGTCTGCTTTTGTTGCTACAAGATGCACTGGTCAAGTCCTGGAAACACGCAGCAAATCCTGAGCTGCGCAGCTAACAACGAGCATCTGCATCCAAGATTAATCAAGGAGGTGGGAAGAGACACATCCAGCAAAAAGCACAAATCCCCATTTCTAATTGTTTCGTGCTAACAGCAAAACATTTATTTCCCAGGATTTCCGAGAGGCGGAAGAGGCGAATGGATTGCTCGGCACCTCCTGTTTACTGGGCCAAGAGAGTAGGGTTAACAGAATTTCTTGTTTCATGCCAAAGCATTACATTCTGGAAGAGATCCAGAGAGAGATCCTTTGTTTTCAAGAACAAAGGGGACGGCTCCCCGTTTTCGGAGAAGCTCTGCACGCTGCGACATGACCTACACTTGCAGCATCACCACGCAGTGATGCGATGCTTCCCGGGCACCTGCTCACAGGTGATGGAGCTTCTACCCATTTCACCCCACTGGAAGGCTTTCACCCCATGTGCCACGCTCCCTTCCAGTCTCTCTTCTCCATCTCCAGCGCTGCCCCTGCACCGCTCCAGCCACCTCACTGCAACATGCTCCCTCATCCCCTTCCAGCCCTCTTGGCACCACGGTTTTGATGATCTGCATCTCTGCATCTCAGAGCAGCCCTGGTAGTCTGAGGCAGTCGACATGCCTCCACACAGTCTACGCTGCTTTGAAGTCTGTGAGCCACAGGAGGGACCGAAGTCAGCCTGTTTGATCTGGGCTCTGCAGCTTCCTGGTGTGGATCTCCAGCGATGACAAAACCTCCAAGAAAAAGCCTGCTCAGCTTCCCACAGAGAAACCAGGGATGGCAGCTGAACCCATACACTTCTTGTCCAGTCCTTGCCCCCTGCAACATGTCCTGTATCTGGAGACCTGTGCACAGAACTGTTTTTTGGACTTTCCACTGACCTCTTGCCATTTCTTCTTCCCCACTCCATATTCCCAGGTAGACCCAGAGATTAATCTCGTGCTATTTTTGGGGACAAGACTCAAAAATTACTCCACACAGGCACAAGGGGAGGCCCCCTAGAGACCTCATAGCCAGCCAGCTCCCATGGGAGATCCATTCCCAAAGGCAACATCTGGAGCCTTATCAACAGCTGGCCTGCTCCCTCCTGATGGCGTGAAGGTCTGGAAGTACTTGGCACCAAAAACTCCGGTCTTGTCTACCCTGCCCTTTTTCCTCAAATTCTCTGCAGACAACAGGGAATTTAGTCCAAGGATATTTGAAGAAGCAAGTCCAGAGCAACTGCTGACTGTTACTAACTCTCCACTTAACTGTAAATTAGAACTTGGGGGGAAAAAAGTGATGTCCATTGTTTTCCTCGTGGAGAAGAAATAGTCTGTTGACATCCTTAAGGCAGGGAAAGCTCCCAACAGGCAGCTCTTCCTAAGAGACTGCAACAAAACCAACCTGACATGGCATATTTAATATTTGTAAGGTTGAAAAAAGTAAATGTTTTTGGGGAATAAAGGAAGTACTTAAACCAGTAACTTTCAGGTTTCATAACAAAGCAAAACAGCAGGCACAAGCTACCCCAACAAGTCGCCTTTAGGCTACAGCCATTTATTTTTAATGACAAGCCTCAAATAAATTATTTATTACTGTTGTCTTAGGGTAACCATCAGATTACAAAGCCTCCTGGAAATAAGAGGCAAGAGGGAAAGGGAGGAGATCCCAGTTGCTCGGGATAACATCTCTCCAGCGCAGGCTGCTGCTATGAGGTGCCAGTGCTGGGTGTGACTTCCAGGCCTTCCTTGGACACTGGGGATGCCCATGGAACTTCTAAATTCACAGGAATTGTTTGTAACAGCACCAGCATCCAGCCCAGCTCCCGCTAATCGTGCAGGATTAGCCTTACTTCCTTGCCTCTGCAGGACCACTCCGTCCGTGAACGTCTACAGAAAGCTGAGCATGGAAAGTTCATTATACCTGCACTGAGCAGGGAGGGGAGAGACCCCTGCCAAGAACTATTGCCTATCTGGGCTTCTTCCTTCCTGCCATAGGAGTCCAGGGCCAGTTCACACGCTTCCCAGGACGGAGGCTCCCACACACTCTCCTGCCTCGTGGTCCCAGGGACCCCAGGCTCCCCTGCCACTCTCCCGTGCTTTCTTCTTGCCCGAGCTACACACACTGGCGCGGGTGGGCATCTCCGAGGCCACGCGCAGGGCTGTCAGCTCTGAGGTCTGTTAAGGAGATGACTGCTTCCTGCATCTTGGCTTGTCTTGTTTACAGCCACTAAAAATTCGCTTCTTCATGGAGCTGGGCCAAAATCAGCAAACTACTGCTCCTTCCCCCTCCTGAGGGCCCAGAGCCCAGTGCACAGAGAAGGCATTACAACTATGTAACCTGGGGTCACATTTCACCCTGGACTCAATTAGCAAGGGTTAAAAATGGAACAAGTCTTTACTTTCCCATAGGAAAGTTGTTCTCCATTGCCCACTGCCTCCAGTGGCCTTCTGACACTTCTACAGAAAACAGCAGCATCCTCAGCTCTGGTTCATAGGGATTTTCCCCAGAGTGCCTTCTGCACTGGCGGCTCCCCAGTAGACAGTTCCTCTCCAAGCCACCACATCCTGCTCGTGCAGAGCATCCCTGGGTGACGACCAGTCCTGCTACGAGGGTAATAACCCATCAGCCTTCATAAAACAGCAGCAAATACAGCCAACTCATCCCAGCCCTCAACCTCCTCTCATACAAAGGAGCCTGATGAGGAGGACAGAGCTGACTTCTGCTAGGAAAGGGGATTCAGGAAAAATGCCTATAGGAGAGCATCGCTGAGGCCAGCGATTTGGGCACTGCAGCCACATCAAAACCCCTCTCCTGAGAGGCTCGAGTATCTCGCACCACATTTCACTCTTCTCTGTCCCACCAAGATTCATCCACCTGAGGAAAGGACAACAAATAACACCAGAAACTGTGGCAGACCTACTGATGGGCAGGCCCTTGTCCTGCTGCAGGTTATGGGACAAGGAGACCTGTGATTCTGCAAGGTCACATCTGGAAACACACAGGAAAGCTAAGACCACTCATTGCCCACAGTAGCTCTGCCATTAACTGCCCTTAATGGTCCTGGCCTGTTTTTCTCCCCTTTCTGTCCTTGCTCTGGGACAGAGTTTTGTCCAATGTGACCATGGTTTGTGCTTCCCACAATTACCTTCTGGTCACTTCGCTGATTACACCACTTGTCCCACGGGCCCAGCAAACACTCTCTAAAGTGCTCTCACTTTCAAAGCACGGAGGTAACCTGCCAGGCAATCAGGAGTGGGAGAAAGGCTTCGTTTTCGCAAATCTCACCCATAGAGATCCCACAGTCATATTGCATGAGTTGCTGTGGGAGAAAAATAAATGCCCTTCAGCCCCTTTCTCCCAGAAAGTGCAGAGGGGGCACATGCAGCTGCTGCCAATTCCAGCTCCTGCAAGAGCAGGGAAGGATTTTAAAACCCGCAACTTGAACATAAGCAGAGCAAACCCAGAGCGTGCAAAGGGACAGCCAGCAATGTGCACATAGAAAAGGAGAAGAGAAACCACAGCCATACATACAGCTGCCTCATCAGCCCAAGCCTCTTGGGACCAAGGAGCCTGTTGAGCAAGAACTGAGCAGCTGGTGACCTCCTCTCCAAACACCCAGCAGGCCCTCAGCTTCCAGGAACGCTGATCACAAGCAGTGGCAGCACATCCAGCTACATGCTCACGTTTAAAACCCGCCCAAGCCATGCCAAGCAGGTGTAAATGTCCCAGAGGGAGCACGGGCTGGAACTCAGGAGACCCAGCAATAACTGCCACCTTGCATGGACTCACTGCCTGGGGTGAAGGACACCACTCAGTCCCTCAGCATCAGCTCCATGAGGAGCCAGAGTGGTGCACAACCTCTCCAGAGGGTGGCAAGGGCCAAAGGCAGAGCTCTGAGCCAACTGCAAACTGCTGCTGGCATCCCGACCAGCAGGGATGTGAAAACCACACAGAGAGCATCTCCATCCAGCACCAAGGCCTTCGCAGCTGCCTTCAACCCTGGTTCAGAAGCAGCTCATCCAAAGCTGCTACACCAACACACCGAAACACAAGTGCATTGGGGTTTCTATACACAGCACCACTCATCTACAGCCCGCTCTTTCTGCATCAGCCAGGTCTCCCCTAAAACCTTCAAGCAACGTGATGTGCATGAGAAGAAAAATGAGAAAAGTGTTTTAATAGCACAACCCTTGGAAGCAGAGTGAGAAAACGCAGCAGCCCTCAGACTGGAAGGGCTGTGCTGTGATTTGGAGGTTTCCCAGCTGGGCTGAGGGACCCAAGCCGCTCGCACACGATGCCTGGACAGAAAGGATTACCTGTGGCTAGGCAGGAGGAGGGGGAGCTCAACCCACAGACACACAGTGATGGGTTTTGTTCAGAGACTCTGCTGCTGTCTTTGTCAGTCCCTATTTAGCCTATTAGCTCATGCTGACACGTTGCTGCATGGAGCTGAGGGACCCCCACTTGTGCTTCCCACAGCCCACCTGTGGACTGCAGAGCAGCTTTGCCCCATGCCCACCCTCCCCACTTCTCTCTCGCACCGCCCTCCATAGCGGAGCCCTTTTAATGAGTCAGACACTGTCCTGCTGCTCTCTCAGGGCTGGGACAGTCCATCATTGCAGAGGTGCTCAGACACCCTTGCTGCCACTCGAACGCGCCAGGGCAATGCCGAGGAAAGGGGCAGCATGGGGCTCCAGCACCTTCTGCTTCACCTGAGGAGAGAGAATGGAGCTCCCCGTGCTCACATGGGCAGGATGGGGACAAGGTCTGCAGATGGTTAACGCTGGAACACCTCTCCAAAGAGCTCAGCACCCAACACAGGAGAGGTTTCGGAAAACCTGGCCCTCAGGGTGCAAATCCCACCATCCAGAATGCTTCAGAAAAATACACACAGCAACGTATATTCTTTCTCCCCCACACACTGCAGCATATATAATTTCCACCACAGCAAGGGGAGAGATATACATCAATGAGCCTTTTTCATTTTCCTTGCTGAAAGCTGCTGGCTATAGACTTTGGCAGCCCTGGAGCTGGTGGTACAGCTCA
This sequence comes from Tetrax tetrax, assembly GCA_009806455.1. Taxonomy (NCBI): domain Eukaryota; kingdom Metazoa; phylum Chordata; class Aves; order Otidiformes; family Otididae; genus Tetrax; species Tetrax tetrax. The sequence goes on from WHYT01016771.1 coordinate 454,491, forward strand.
CACAGCCACTCCAAAGGGGATGCATCAGCTCCACACGTGGTCCCATCCCCTGGCCTCTGCCCTGTAGCAGACCAGGCTTATTTCTATAGCTCATTAAAGAGGGATAAAAGTAACCTTTAAAGGTTGCTTTCATGTGAAACAAGTCTAAAAACAAACAATGACTTGGCAAAGAGTGAATTAGATTTTTAAAAGCAATGCATTTCACTGGAAATCTTATTTCTTTCTTTTTTTTTTTTCCTCTTCTTCTTTTGAGCCTGATGGTGGATTATTTTTCCTTGACACAATCCCGCCTCCGCTGTGATAGATGACGGCACATTTAGCAGTGTTCAGCCAAAACTTTTTATCTCCATATGGAAGATGGATGGATGAGGACTCTGAAGCCCGCATCAATTTCTTCAAGAACAAACAAGGAACCAGCCCAGACCCCCTCCCAGGTTTGTTTAAAATACATGGAGCACAGGGCAGAGGATGTGATCCTATACAGCCCCATCTGGTACCATTTGCAGTGTTTATGAAGCAAAACGGAAACAGCACTGCCCAAGACCTCTGGCCACCTCACTGGAAAGCACGAAGGACAGCTGTAGCTTTGGATGGGCTTTGTGCTGGGGGCCCAGGACCGCCTGCGCCTTCCCGTGCCAGACACGCTATGTGCAGCAGGGCTGAGGAGGCGTCCCCAGCTATCTGAGCAGGGATCGCACACAGCTCCTTGAGGGCAGAGGCTGGAAGAGCCAGAGAAGCCAAATGGCTCTTGTAAAAAAATAACAGGCACTGCGTCACTGTAGCAGTCCTGATTAAGAGCGGACAACACAGGAACGCCATCCTGGATAAGGAAGGCAGAAGAGGAGATGATGAGCAGCTCTGGGCTTTGAAGGCTGCTCGCCAACATGAGTGATTTCTTTGCATCAGCCCAGGCCAGACACCATTTGCCATGGCGAGGGAGCAAACCGGTGATGTTCAGGACTCCAAGTGAGTCAAGGGGAACAGGAAATCCACCGGTATCACAGCTCCTTCTTCCTTGTCTTTACGTGCCGCAAGAGATGGGGCCTTTCAAGGAGCATCTCTGAATGCAGCTGAGCTAGAAGCTCAGGAGTACCACGTCCCGCAAGAGCAGCTCCCAACCTCCTAATTGCTCTCGTAGTGCCCCAACTACCAACATAGAGAAGTACAAAGAGTAGAGGTTACAGGTTAGTTTTCCTCCCTGGAAGATTTTAGTGAAACTCGAGAGAAAACTTGCTGGGCGAGCACTAACCTGGAGCAGGTAGGGTAGAAAGGACAGCACAGGATGGACCCAAGGGGTGAAGGGGGCTGAGTTGTACACCTGTAGGAAAATGTTACGGCTACATCCTCGCACAGGGTGCAGCAGCAACAGCCGTTACACGAAACACATGCACCATAGCACACACACACCTCATTAATAATGTCTAGAGCTCCTAACACAGCGTGCCAGAGAAGTTACCTAACCAGCAATAAAAACTTCTTTGGCCACGTCTCAGGTACAAAAGCCAACACTCTTCATCTCGTAAAATGCAAAAAGCCCCCAGATGTTTATAAAACTCCATCGGGCAGCTCAGCACAAATGTTGTTTACCAGCGAAGCATGAGGGATCAAAACTGACCATCCAGATGACAGAGCTTTATAGCTGCCATCGTGGAGCAGTGGCGTGATCCTCTCCAGCTTCCCCAGCAGCACACAGCCACAGCACCACTCCCACCAGTGTGCCCTTGAGCCCACCACCTCTGTCACTCCAACCCATCGGACACATTCACTTTCAGGAGACACCAACGCCTACCATCCAATGAGGGCAGCAGGCAGGAACCACGTACACACACGTACATGGCATACGGAGGTACGTATACGCAGGTAGGTGAAAGATGCTGCCCACGTGCAGCACATCCACACAGACATCACGGGAAGGTGAGACCCTCTGGGTTGTTGTGTCCGCATGGCTCCTGATGTTTTCTGGGGACTCTTTTGAAGACTCAAGGGCATGCGGGTGCCCTGTGGCACACACCTGCAGCACACCAAGCACAACGGCTGCCTGGCACCGCTCCATGCCGCAACCGGTTGGATGAGGTAGCCAGGGCAGCACACAATGACGCATTACGTGGAGGAGCTCCACGGGGATCTCCTAGTGACAAACGCCATCCCAGCTCCATGGCTAAGACCAGGCCAAGTAAACAGAGTATTATTTACTGCTCCTAGGAAATGCTTTCTTCCTCCCCCGCCCCCTTCACATTCACTTCAAGATAGCGGCCGCGGGCTACGAAGCATTCCTCCTTGTGGTGCTGCTAACCATGGGAAGCAAACGTGCTAAGATTGGACAGATCATTATCCCTTCATGCACAGGGCTGAGGAAGGGGGTGGTAGTCTATAATGACGCTAATTAAGTCCTTAAGTGTCTTGGTAAAAAGCAGGTAAGACTTCAGCACAAGGCAGAATATTCCATTAGGGCAGGCTTCACCGAAGACACAATGCTGCATAATGGGATCCTGTAATTATGCCTGCACTGCAGAGACTTTTTAAAAAAAGGAACCCTGTTTTACATTCTCTAATGCAAACAGCATGAAATGATGTTGCTTAGAAACCTTTACACTCCTACAGTGCGTGCAAAAAAGTTATTCCAGACATCTGTATTTAAAATAAAATTTAAAAACAATCCTACTGCACACACTCACATGGATCTTGGCTTCATGTTGAGTGATGAAGCCTATGAAATGTCAGAGGAAATTTAAATTAAAAAGAAAAAATGACACATGTATTTAGAAACTTCAGCAGCTTGTTAAGTCATTTCAGGTTATGTCTGGTACTGTTCCACCTCACCCCTTCACACAGGGCTCTGTCTCAGTGGATTGATGGTGCCATTTGTACCGGTCCAGACCTGGAGGCTCGTAATCATTTCCCCATTCATGCTGACCTCAAACACCTGGAAAAGATTTTTCTTTTCCAGAGAAGCCACCCAAGGTTTTACTCTAGAATTGGCATGCAAAGAGCAGAGCACTGTCCAGGTCCCAGGAAAATCTATGCAGCAAGGCTGATTGGACAATTTTATGCAAGAGTCACAGTGCCTGGCACAGGATTCAAATCTCCATTGCTGGTGACCACTGCTCAGCAGCTCGCATCAGGCCAGGCAGGCAAAAGGGAGGCTGTAGTGCCTCGCTATCTCCTACACCAAAGGCAATACCATCAGATCTGCAGCAGCCCATAAACAGCATTTTTATAAAGCACCATCCTGATACTTCCTCCCTTAACTCGGGCATTGCATCCCAGAGATAGTACACCCCACCGGGGAAAGTTTCATCTCGATCCAAGTAGGCAGGCAGGGTCAGAGCTTTCAGCACCCATGAAATCAAGCAAAGCGGGGGGGCACTGTCAGCTTCACTCCGTGCATCCAAACCCCAGGCCCTGACCTGAACCCCCCACACAGCACAGCCCTGGGAGCCCCATCCGGGGCTGCCACCGCCTCCCACTCACCCATCACTCTCCCCACCATCTCCTCCTCTCTGAAAAGGTCACCCCTCTCTGCCTGGCAACGGGAATGAGCGCTCGGCAGCAGGCATGGCTGACAGATGCGTCACAGCCACCACCACACTGTCACACTGCTGTGCAAAGGCCAGCAGTTACTACAACAGGAGCGGCGGAGGATGTGACAGACCCCAGCTGCAGGGATGCGTCCCAGGCGGCTGCACTAAGCTGAGCACGATGCAGAACGCTGAGCCGACGCATTGCCCCCTTTCCCCCTCCCAGATCCCACAGTTCACGGATTTGTAGGTTTCTTTTGTTTTTATTCCCTGCCATCAGAGGCAGGTGGAGATAAAGGATTGAGCCTGTGTGCCTTCATCAACAGAGAAATGCGATTACGCTGAGGGATGGACAAAGGTGACATCTCATCTTTGTTCTACAGGGAAAATCTTCACTGATGGGAGACTGAGGAATCAGCTGTGGTGGCTCTGATGCAAAGACCAGACACCAGACTCAACAAGATCATCTGAACTGTGCTAACGAGACCTCTGCAGATGGCAGCTTTTTCAGCTCTGCTGGTCCTTGTTCTCGCAATACTCTCCTGAGACTCCCTAGATCCCCAAGACTATCATGTCCAGAAGTCATTTGGCTTAAAATCTCCCTTCAGAAATGCCACTTTTCCCTCTGTCTACCCCAAAGAACCTCCTTATAAGAGCACATTAACTGTTATGGCATTTTAAATGGCAGACAAAGCAATTTATCTGCACATGCTTTTCTGCTGATACCTGGAAATGTCCATAGGCAGCAACACAGGTGAGCTCCTGCTCAGACACTGGGTACCTGGAACTCTTTCAGCCTCCTGCCAGAGACCTCTTACTGGTGGTGCAGGTACCTACAAGTTTGGCTCTTGCTCCCTGCAAGCTGCGTCACCCACAGATGCTGAAGAACCAAACCTGGAGCGTCACTCTCCCTGTCCCAGGCTTTGCAGATTCATGGGCATTGCTCTGAGGCAGGACCTATTGCCCCTCCAATCAACAGCCCTTCGCACCCCAGGGGTTACCTTAACTGGTTATTGCAGGCAGTGAAGATCCAGACCACGGGCAAAGGAGCAAAACAGAAGTGTGTCACCCAGTCCGGGTCTGCTCTCTGCGCCTCTCATCCCCACCACCGGCACACAGAGAGCGACGCAACTGCTCTCACCCAGATGCGACAAAGTCAAATCAAGGACTAAGATGCTCTAAAACTTTCTGGTGAAACAGGCATAAAAATTACTATCAAGTTGTGAGAATTTTTACATCATCCAGAAGACAGATGTTGGCCAGCTGCTGAAGACAGAGGGTTGGCAAATTCCTCACCGCACACTGCTCCTCTCCAACTGGAGCAAACTGCAGAAAACACATCCTTCCTGGGGGAACGTGCACCTAGCAGCAGGCCCGGGCAGCTCTCCTTCTGCTGGCTGCTCTCCTCCCGCTGAGATGAGAGACAACCGCCGTATAGGCACATTCTTCTTTTATCTTTGATTGTTGCTAAAAATAATCGATACAAGCTACGTGGTCCAGGCTGTTCTCACCATTGTTTGCTGCGGGGTGAAGTCCAGATCAGATCGAATGTAATTCCACGTGCAGAGTGCCGCTGGCCTCCCAGGGCCTGAGCCGTGTGGGAGCGCAGTCCGTATCTGTCCTGTCCATCGGAGACACGCAGGGCTAAGGGGCACGAGCCTGCGCACCGACTGGGCCACGGGTAACAGGGAGAGGACAGGGCACACGTAGAAATGGAAAATGGATATAAGGAGCTGCGTCTCCCCATGTACAGGCAAGCAAGAAGCTAGAAATCCTGTGATCTCTGAAATAATAGGAGAATATTCAACCCATTATACCCATAGAACATCAGTCATCTCCACACTGGTACCTGTGCAGCCACCTGAAAACCCAGTGTGTGCTCCCTTCTGCTCATTACTGAAGCTCAAGTGTAAACCACAACAACTACATAATTATTTTTTTCCTAACCCTAGTATGGCGAGTCCAAATAGTTAAAGAACAAAGCCAAAGTCTGAAAGATAAAATGACAAAAATACAACATACAGGTAACTTTGGCACATGCTTCAGAACAAACCTCAAAACAGCAAGGAGGTCCTGTTCCACTTTGGAGGACATGTGACTTCTTATGGATAATTAAGCAAAGTACAGGTTTCATCTGGCTGTCCTCTGCATTAATCATGGATATTTTACATGGAATGGGTGAATGGCCAAGAGAAATAAAGTGAAAGTCTAAAATTGCTCTTGGAGATCAGAAGTAGGATTAGCAGCGCCCACACATCCCACAGGATCTCTCTACCTCGCGCCTCAAGACACCAAGACTGTAATGCCACTTTGGACTATTTCTGCTGCACTGTGTTTAAGAGCCAGTTCAAAAGACATGATTCAATGCCCACAGCAATGGAGAACATTTCCCAGCCAGCTCCAGCAAAGAGTTAAACCCATACAACCTGTTGATTAATTTGCAGGCAACAAGCTGCACTAATAAAGCCCCGGGGACCTCAATCAAGCTGTTTGCTGGATGCCAGACCAAAGCAGGAAGATGGGCAGAGCTGTCAGGATGGATTAGTGTTTGCCTACTGGCAACGTTTCTCCTGAATGAAAGAAAAGGAGGGGAGAAACACGCACACACACAGCTGCAGAGCACGGAGGGAGGACGATGCGCCTGGCACTAACCGGCGGCAGATCCCGAGACCGGATGGCTGCAGGAGCTCGGCAGCCCACGCAGGGAGTTTATCACAGGAGATGATTTTGCATCTTGGGTTTTACATTCACCTCCATTGTTTGCAATTCCTTCCGAGAAGCTGTGAAGGAGCAATTTCTTCCTTTTTCTTTTTGAAAAGATGTCCTTTTCCATTCAATAAATTTTCCTGGCCCCCATTCTCCTCCTATTCCCTGGAGAGTTGAATTAAATAAGTTGTTTATAATTGACCCCATCTTGAAGGGTTTTCGGTGACACACATTGGGGTGAGCACATTTCGCAAATACAGCTCGAGTTCAAAAGGGACCATTTCCTTTCATTATGACCACAAAGTCTGACCGGGTTGTCTTTCTTCTTGCAGCACTTACTGTTCTGACACAGCACCATTGCATTAATGCTGCAGAATCCACGCTAACCCTCTGCCTTCCCATCCCTTAACCAACTGCAGGGAACCCAAATGGAATCGGTGCTGGAAAAAGGAAAAAGTACAGCCCTGAACTCTGTTTCTGCTTATATGCAGGGAAACTTTTCATCTTTTAAGTAGCTAAACTTTATTTAACCTGGCAATTCTTTTCAATACAAGTATGCCACTATTCGCTGCCAGGGCTCATCTGTCTTGGGTACCAGTTTAACAGGCTGCTGTGTGTCCCAGTGGATGGATATACAGAGCTGTAAGACACCTGACTATGCAGTAATAAACATAGAAGCCCAAAAGTTTTTTTGTTTTTTTTTTTTGCCAAACCTTACCAGACCAAAACAAAGGAGCAGAGAATTGCTCAGCTGTGTATCTTACTTATGTCAGGTATGTTTGAATAAGGCCATTTTCCCAGCTTTCTGCTGTTCCACCTAGCAGGAATTAAATATCCTGCAGGCATTTCCACAGCTGGTGTAAATTGCTATAGATTCACTCATATCAGCACAGCTTTGATAATTTACACCAGCCAAAGATCATCATCTCCTGTGTTTAGAGCTCCACCAAGCATCACAAGGGACACAAGCAGGATGTTGACACCACATGACTTGTACCCATGGATGAAGGGGATAGGGAGCACTAAGCAGATGCAAATGCATCTGAGGATTAGCAAAAGCAATTATGAAAAACAAGTAGTGGAAATAATGATTTGTCAGGAATTGAATCAGATGTTGAGCCCAGTCCTGCACTCAGTGGATTTGGTGATGGCAGTGAGGATGCTAGCCCTATAGAGACAATTTTTAAAGCTATTTAAATGCAAAAAAATGCCCAGTGCTATTTTTGCAACACTACAACTTTGTTTGCCCTAACTATCTTTCAGACAACCAAGGATCTTGGAAAATCTCTGTGGCATCCTTCTCACCAGCAGGTACCTCTCTCCCTACCAAAACTTCTTGTCAAGAAGAAACATGACATAACGTGGAAGCCAGATAGGAAAAGCTGTGTGAAACTACGTCTTGTGTCAAGCCCGAGGCCAGACTGAGTGCTAACAGTCCCCCCCCCAAAAAAAAACCCACTATATATACCTGCATATATTATTTCTCAGCAGACCTCAGAGCACTCTCAATATGCTTTAGAAAACACTAGTAATGTCAACGGTATCCCCATTAATGGCTGGAAGCCATGGAGGCACAGAGATGCAGACGCCCTTGTTCAAGGTCACGTACTCCAGCGAGGCCACTGGATGCTCTCAGCCACCGCCTCCTCCACCTGGAGGAAACATGCCGGGCGTTACGCCAAGGACAACCCAGCAGCCAAATGCCACGTTGGCTTTAGCTGGTGCTAGAAGGATGTCCTCTTCAGGTAGGGAAGATCAACAACAGGCATGCTCTGTACCTTGATCCAGAGAGAACTCAATAACTAAGAACATCCTCTCATGAGACAATATTTCCATTGCTTTCACTGGGAACAGGATCAGATCTGAAGTTGGGGAAGGGCTGGCACAGAAACCTGACAAGGACTAAGGACTATCAAACCCTGGGTTCAATCTCTTCACACTAGTTGAGCAAAATGACCTTGCTCTATTAGCGTCAGCTCTCCATCTGCAAAGTTTCATGTTAAAATGTCACAATTAAAGAATAAAGTCAAGTGAGTCACTAACATAAAGATGAAATAAGAAAGCTCTTCTTGAATCCCCCACCCCACTGCAAGGTCAGCAGCCAAGACATTCCCCATCAGCTGCAAATTTCTTAGATTGCCAGTGAAATCATAAGCAAAAAGCCAATATGGCCTTTTTTCCCCCCCATTATGTTCAAAGTATGTGCAGCAGTTCGATTCCCACAGGCTGTAAATCCATCGCCCCTTAGATAACACAAACCTCTGCCAGAAATACGTTAACGCCACACTGACACACCACATCTGCCTGGCTGGTTCAGCTCCGCAGAGACCCTTGTTAAGGGGCTGTGCTAGCTTGTGTACTGGGAATAATTCATGTTACTCTCCCTTGAATTAGGAGAGCTGGCGAGGGAGCTGGTCATACAGACTCAGTTTTTGCCCACCAACAGGTCAGGCGGAGGCGGGTGAGCCTCCCCGAGGGAGAAACATGGACCTGAATACAACGAGGGAGGGTTTTCTGGCATAAGCTCTCATGTCACAGAGGCTGGTGAGGTTGTACTCAGGAGCAAATCACATGGGATCACCAGAAAATAGGGTCCCTGGAACTCCCTCACCTCCCCATATTTCTTTTGACAGAGCTAAGGGTCTAACCAGGGTCTTAGCCAGGACCCAACCCATGCTTGCAGCCCTCTGGGCACAAAGCTCCCTGGGAGAACCTCTGATAAGGAGAAGAAAGAATATTCTCCAGGACATTCAGTCCCTTACCAGAAGAACCTGGTACCATGCTAGCAGACATGGGCCATCCAGCAGCTTCAGTACCAGAGTCAACAGCAAAGTGGCCAGTGTCACCAAGACCCTCAGCATCCAAGCTTCCAGTGCAACCAGTACAGCAGGCTCCATGTCACGGCCACACAGGTTGTGATCGCTGATGAAAAGCAAAACTTTGCTCATAGGCTGCCTCAGTCCTGAGCCTCGCTGCTCAGTCCTCTCTTGTGGTCAAGTTATTTGCTGGTCACCAAGGAACAATGCCCCCAAAGCTGTGGGTAGGCCATGGGAAAAATAGAACTACTGTTCCTGTTCCAGCTTCATTCCTATTTAATAGTCCCGAGGGTCACAGTAATTCTGGAACAAAACCCCAGACAACACTCTGCCATCAAAGAGGAGGAAAAGCCCAGCTAACCAAGAGCAAATCAATAGCAACAACTGAAATGCAATTTCCCAGCAAAAAGCCAGAATATAGAGATAATAGAGGGAGCCCATCATAAGAAGGATAAAGATGATTCAGGGGAGACAAAATCAGTAGGGAAAGGGGTGAGAGAAAATCCAATATTCAGAGCTTGGATCACACAAAAAAGTAGTGTGGCAGAAAAATGTTATAAAAATATAGAATAGAATCTTACTGAGTCCAGTGGAGTGTGACCATAAATTATAGCTAACAAATACCTGGAAACAAAGTCAAACCAGGAGATCATTTGCAGGAGAATTCCAGATTACTCTGAGTCACCTCAATCTCCAGCAGTTAAGGAAGAAAAGGAGGGTACAGAGGAACTAAATTATTTCTGTCAGTCAAGCTTATCTGTCACAAGACTACACCTTTCCTACTGCAGTGCATTTCTGGGATTAATGATCAGGCA
>WHYT01016772.1:28535-60957 GCA_009806455.1 Tetrax tetrax
TTTTTTTTTTTTTTTTTTTTTTTTTTTTTTTTTAGTGTGAGAGACACACACACGGAAGGATGGGGGGAGGAGGAACAAGGATGTATGAAAAAAAGAGGAGTGATTTTCCCCAGCCGGTTTCTTTTCCTGGGTGACCCAGTCTCCCTGGGAACGCTGCCCATGTGATCTGCACCAACTGGATCAGCAACAGCACGAGAACGAAGAGCTTCCGCAGCATCATTAAAATAAGCGGCAAAGGGGGGAAAAGCCAGCAAAGCAGAAGTTTAATCATCTCACGGAAATCCTCCTGTAGACGAGGGAAAAGCGTCTTCTCCTGCAGCAGCGGCTTTCAAAGCAAACGTTGGAGCACGTAGCAAATGAAAACAATTTCAGTGCGGTGCCAGCTGGATCCCTACAGCAGCTGAATTAGTCAACCGGAGACCAAAGCGTTTCTTGTTGTGCTGTTTCATTTCCTTAGAGCCACCAAGATCCACTCCAGAGCAGAAAGTGCTCAGGTGCCCCTTAACATTGACATTTAGGATCCCAATTCCGAGTTAAATCTCAGGCCTCTGCACACCTTTTGTGATGCGCCGTGCGCTGAAGCGTAGCTTGAAACAATTTTCTAACGGCTGATGGGAGGTGTGGGGGCTGAAGCCACCCTTCCACGTTGTGAGGAACATCCTCCGTGCATAGATGTAGGGATGCAAAAAGAAAAGGATGGGATAAGAGAATATTCCCACACTCCTTGAGCATCAGCCACACACACCAACCTCATTCAGGCATTTCACAGAGCGCAGTGTCATCACCCACTGTATTACCTGTCTCTCACTACAAATGTTTACCTCCAACAAGGTATTTCCCAGGAAGACCATGAGTGATCAAGGAGTTATTAGTGAGGTAAAGAAGATGGATTGTTTCTGATTTTAATACATTTGTTTCTTCTTTTTATTGCCCAGATGTCACAATTAGATACACCATTTCCTGTGCCCACTCGAAGGTCTACAGAAGTTCTCTACTGCCTCTACAAATGGTTTAATCTCTAGAGTGCAGTTTGGTGTAATTACCATTGGACCATAAATACAGATTCACATTTTCATATAGCTTCTTTCGTGTCTGAATATGTATCAACATGACACAGGACACTTCACTTTGTTCCTGTTTCAAGAGAGGAAGATGAAGTCCAAGCCTAGTAAATGTATAGAATCATAGAATGGTTTGGGTTGGAAGGGACCTTCAAAGGTCATCTAGTCCAAGCTGTGCTGAGTCAAAGCAGCTGAAGACCTAGCCGATCCTAAAAATACTTGTTACAATATCTTGGCATTTCTGGGACTAGTCCCTGATTAAACATGTCAAAAAAATGGTATCTTTTCCATAAAGATAGGCACTCTAGCTTCAGATTTTGTTCTAAGCTTGTAAATGTTTTTCCTTACCAATGGTTCAAGGACAAAAGTTTTAACAGGCAAGAAATGTCAATATTTGGTTTTGATGAGAAACAAGTGCCTCCTTTCTCTTGCTTTTAAAAGATTTTCTTTTCCCCTAAAGCCATTCTCCCGAGAAAGCAGAGAAGCACCTGAGTGCCAAGGCAGGTAAGCCACCCAAAGCACCGCTCCGGACAATTCCAACCACAGCCTCGTCTTCCTCAGACAGTTGCTTCCCAAGGTTGTGGGAACGAACTTGGGCGCGGCGTCACACAAGTTTCTATCCTCTGCCAGAAACACGGTGCTACACGTCAATCTAGTCTGGGTCACGGCTTGTTCTATAGAGCCTGTTGGTGAACATGCAGAGAAGTAGCTGCAAGGCTTAGGCCCTGATCAGATTAACTCCTGATCTGGCACTGGAAACCAAAAGCAACGGTTCACAGCTCCGGTTGTTTGATTTCCCTCTGCTGTGGGAGCTTGGGGCTCCATTGCTTTGCTGTTCTGCTCCTTGCAAACACGAGCCGAAGTTCCACAAGACCAGAGCTGCTAAAACCCCTCCAAATTAAACATAAGGACCGAGCTAGTGGCCTCCAGACATTTTTAAGTCCTATAAATCTAAGCCTATGGGCAGCACCAAGGGGTCTGGTGTCCAGGACCGCTCTCTAAGTACCATCTTTCACTGCAGAAATTCATAATTTTGTTCAGTGAATCTTTCCCAAAACTTGAGAGTGCCAAATTCACGCTGTCCTGCAGTAAGCTCTGGATTACCCACAATGACCTCTAGACCTCCTCTGAGATGGGCTGAACAGGACCAATCCACAAAGTTCAAACAGGCTGAATGACCTGCCTTCTTTTTTTGATTAAAAAGCCAAATTGAAAAAACCCCACAGGTTTGTTGCTCAAAAGAAGTCAGTATCCTAAATAGAGAGTGTGTGGGGAATGAAAACCTCATTACCTTGGGCTGGAGGGAACTAAGGCACATGGAGGTTTTAGTCACGCTCTCCACCATAGTCCAGGAAGGCTGTTTTCTGCACGGGCATTAGTCCTTTTGCTATCCCTATTATCTGGGGAAAAAGGAACTTTAAATGCCGTTGGTTGTCTGCTTCATCAAAGTTAAAGTCAATTGAATGTGCTGAGGAGTCTCAAATGTTTTATTTCCTCATAAATTATCTCCATTAGCTACGTAAATAGAACCCTAATGAGATACTAATTGGTTGTTAAGATGCGTGTTTGGAGGTTTTTTTCACCAATGTCAAAGCACATGCTATCAATTTGCAAATAACACACCAGTCCTGCACTGGCTTCTGTTGCTGGTGTGTACCGTCCGCGCATCTTAGATAGGCAGCGGAGATGATCAGGTTTTGATCAATACCTGCAGCCTTATCCTCAAGGTAGTCTGGCTGCTCCTGAAGGCTACATCTTTCGCTGAGGTCATTTGTCCTTGCTTCTCCGGCTTCAGGAAGCCTCCCTTACAGTCATTTTCTTAGGAGAACCAAATGAGTACTAAGCAGAAGGAGTTTGCGGGAGGGTTTTACTGGTACCAACACAAGCAAAATTAATCAACTGAGAGATCTCCTGCAGGAACCGACATAGACGTCTATCTGACTAAAATGAAGTATCAATAACCCAGCTCACACTTGATGAAAGGGCCATTCTGAATTATTTACCGTACGTCATACTTCAGGTTTTAATTTCAATATATTGTGAGATGTACAATAAATTATTTAAAGCACGACAAATTAAAATGCAGTCTCAAATCCCCTTGCATTTTCTGCCCTGGGGTTAACAGTCCAGTTTGCAACAATGATTTGCTAATCTACATTTGCAAATAAATTTTCAGCTAGAGAGGCATAGAGGCATACAAGTTTTCCATTGCAGCAAATCTTATCCAGCTTGAATCATTTAACAGCCCATCCTCCTTGAGATATACCCATGAAATACAGCTTGGGCAAAGGGTCAAACGTACCTGCAGCAGGTCAGCCCAGGAGCCTGCGGTTTGTTTCTTCCAGCTTTATCCAGGGGCATGCAATGGTGTGAGGGTTCTTTTCCTGCCACTTAAATTAGGGGGTTTTGTGTGTCTTAGGAAGCGATATTTTATTTTTCTTTCTAACTTTTTCTCTTCTCTTTTTCACAATCAGTTTTGTAGGAAGATCTGGGACATATAGCCGGTGTCTTAACATGTCCAGGCGCACGTTTCTTTATATTGGATGGCAGGGAAGAACGTTGTTGTCTTCTACTCTGAGCAGTCACGGGTTCAATAAAGGAGTTGTTGTTTTGTCTTGCAACTCATGTTTAGATCAGTCTTGCAAAGTTCTTCATGTTCACTTGTCAAGAGATTTTTCATTCTCCTTCAGGCAGAGTAAGGAAAGAGATGGCAATGTTCCTCCTTGGGATCGCCTTGGAGACATATCTTTAGACATATAAGCCTAGATGACACCGACTCACGCTTTCTTCCTCAATGGGCAACACCTCTGCAAAACTACAATCATCTGAGCAACAGAATACACAACATTCAGTCTTGCAAGAGTGATAAGTTTAAGATCCAATGTTCCCTGACTCATCAGAGCTCACAATGGAAAGCTTTGTACAGTCTGAGGGAAGAAATTCCAAGTTTCTGTCCATGAAAGAGCCTAAGTTCTTTAAAAATCATGACATGCTTATGCAGAGTAAAACAATTTTAGGTTAATTTAGGGCATTCCCTCCCTCTAAAATCTGTACTGCTGAATTTGTGTCTAGATGATAGGAAATGCTTCAATATATTATAGCAAGAATATTTTACAATATCCAACTATGTTTAAAACAAAACCTTCAACTCCTTTGACCCATACCAATGCTTTATACAATGGTCTGCAAACAAAACCTTGTTTATAACCGACTGATGGCTTGTCTATTCCGAAATCATGGGACTACCACAGAGGTAGGATGATGAACACTGCTCCCAGAAGAAAGGTTCTCCATGGAAGCAAAGTTCCATCAGACACGATGGTTCACGGAGCGTCGAAAACTTTCACTTAAAATATCCTGCATTGGATTCATTTTTGCCCTGTCAAAGGCAAAGCAAGGATTTAAGAGAGCCCTGCCTGTATTGCTGGCGTACCTGGAAGCAGCAGACGACGTGACCCTGAAGTGGGCATCCTCTGGCTCATGCCCCAGCAGGGAAATACCGGAAGCTCCCTGCATCTCCACAGTGCACCGGGATCAGCAGCGAGTTCCCGTCTCCATCAAAAGTCCATCCAAGTTGCTGTCCAGGGATGGAGCAAGGAGCCAAAGGGCAGTCGGGGGACCAGGCATACGTTAACTTTTCCCTCAGAGGCAGAAAGGCATCCAAGTACAGCCTCAGGAGAATTGCTACAGAAGGGAAACTCAGCAGCTCCTTTACCTGAAGCTAAAAAAGGAAAGAAAATGTAGTTTCTTTTGGTTTCTTGAGAATCAGAAACCCTGGCCTTCTGCCAGCCTTAAGAGAACCCTCTATACATACCCAACATCTCTCTAAGGAGACCTTATCTCTGAGAAGTCTCCAGCTGGAAAAGCTTGGCTGAGAGGTGCCGTATCCATTTTAATACTGGTCCCCAAGGTGAGACAAACAGAGATCAGTTTGTTTCTTCCTTAGCAAAAGCAAAGCTGCAGCAAAGGAGAGTACAAGACGACCAGACTTTTTCCAGTTCAGGGCAACATCCCTTCAGACTGGGATCCAGTTACACACCGAGTCTACAACAGGTTGCATTTAGGACCTCGTGACGTGCCTCAGTCTCTACACCTGAAATACCAAGTTAAGTAGCTACCAGGCGTTGCATATAACCCAATGTATATATTTTAGGGTGTGCTGCCATGCCACATTGCCTGAGCACTTGGAAAAAAATAACAAGGACTATTGATATTACAATAATGCTAGCAAATTACAGACGTGTGTGATTGCATTAAATTAAAACCTGGTGCGGTTCACAATGGTCTGATGGGGCAGCATGAAACAGGAACTGCATTACAATCAAACTGTTTCAGCTGAAATATTTGAGGTTTGGGGCATTTGGACTGAAAAATAAAAAAAAATTATATAGAGACCTCAGGTAGCTCAGTTGAAACAAACCTTACTTTTCACAAAAAAAATGGTTTCAATATCAGATTTTCCCAGCCAACCCTGTTGTACTGCAATACAATTTGTCAGACTTACCTGCCTACTACTTCTGGTGTTACTTCTGAGCACGGTTCAGATTTTCAATCTGATTCCTTCCTGTCCAGCAATCATTCATTAGAGTACACAGATTTTTTTTTTAATCAAAGCTAGGGTTGCACCACGAACCAATTCCACAGTCTGAAGCACTTTACATGCAAGAAATAAAGACAGCAGCACATGCCTGAAGTTACTGCTTAGAACTTAATTAATACCAGGGTTTTTCACTCTGGTATTAATACTTTCCTCTTGAATTGAATGGGACTTGACCTTGTCACAACAAGATCAGGGCAAGTCTGCAAAAACAATGTTATGGCATCAAAGCCAAAACAAAGGAATGTCATCGCGCGTGTCGGAGGAGGAGGAGATGATGGAGTCCTCCTACACTAGCAAAATCATGTCAGCGTGACTCCTGAGAAACCAAGTCTTTCTATGGAACGGGAGCGCAACGAGAGAAGCTGGCGGATGGCAGTTGCTTTAAATACCAGAAGATGTGGATGCAGTCCCTAGCTGGAGTGAAGAGGCTCTACTGACTTTAACGGAGCTGGGCAGATTCACATGTGCTGGAGATCTGGTCCACTGCAACCAAACTGAGGAAAGGATGTATAAATTAAAATACCGCCTCACCGAAGGGCATATAAATTCATCATCGGCGTGCTCGGGCATTGCTCCCCATCCCTCATCGTGTGAATAAGCCCACATCATTTTCATTTGTGGGTAAGAGCTCTCAGTTCCTCTTGCCCCTCTCCAGTATGAAAACCCCCACTTACGGCCGGTTACTTTTCCACCTGACGCTCAGCTGGAAGAGCCACACTGTGAAATGCCTGTTCCCGGCAGCTACCGCTCCGTACGGGGGGGAGTTCCCCTGTGCCCCCTCGCCTCCCCTCCCAGACTTAACAGTACAGCCTTAGAAAAGGGGATTTTCCAGTATAAACAGAGCTAAGCCAAACTCTTCTCCTGGCCTCTCCGTGCCCCAGCCCATATTTGCCCCACATATAATTACCTGTGGATTTCACCTAAAAGACAGAGGATTTCACTTATAACCCCAAATAGGCAGGCTCTGACGTAACGGCAGTCTGAGGAATATAGGTCAGGGAGGTGGCCTGGCCACTGGAAATGAATTTCTGAAGCAGAATGAGCAACCTTGTTAGAGGGGAAGATAGTAATCAGCAGTGGTCCTCGGATCTAAACATTTCACCTCCAGCACTCTTGCAGCTACAGCCCTCATCTGTTTCGCTTTCCTATTTTAAGTTCCTGACTCACATCCTAAATATTGACTTCTATTTTTCTATTAGCGCTGGATTTTCAGCCTCCATATTGACTTTGACTGTACCTATGGTTGATACTAAGCCTCTCGGGTCAACAAACTTTTATAGCTGTTAGCTGCTTAAACCACACTGGGCAGGAACTGGCACTATAGAGCAGTAGCTAGAAGCAATATTATTGGGAATTATAAATTATTCCTCTGCCTGAACTTTTCCTCTTATTCACACAGCTACATTCATTTTTAAACATGTGGCAAACGAATCGCACAGGGAGGACAATTGGGAGTCTGTGATTTTGGGAGCACCCGCCACCACTGGCAGGGACGGATTCTCCTCTGGGAACAGCGGAGTAACGCAGAAGAAGCTATAGCAGGGGTGCAACAGCGTAATCTGGGTTGGTAATACCTGCGAAGACAGACAGCTCTCAGCTGGAGGATCAGAAGCCCCAAATCCATCTTAGATGTGCACACAGACTCTTCGCCGTCTCCTTTGGCTAACGTTTAGCAGTACGGGCAAGCGAGCTGTCGCAACCAAGCATCAGAGAGACCTGGCCATCCATCATTTGTAAAACACTTTATGTAGGTAAGAAAGAATAACAACATTAAAAGAACATTACGGCAGTGACAAAGCCAAGCCTAAAAAGTGAGGAAACACAGCAATTAAAATTAACTTACGCCTTGTGGTACAATATTTTTCTGCAGACCAAATACTATTTTTCGGAATGGGAGCCACGCTTGGGAGTAGGGAGACGGAAGGTCCAGCTAGCCACGAGCTACGTCAAGTATTTTACTGACATAGGATGTGAGAGGAACTGTGTATAGCTGCATCCCTTAAAAGATGCCCCTTTGGGTGCTGCCGACCCCGGGGACTTGCACGGCACACGTCCCTGCACAAAGAGCTCACAGAAACGGCTCGTTTCCTGCCATTCCCCTTCTGCCACTCAACCTCGCGGACAGCCAAAATGGGACCAGGATTTATCTGAAATTTTAAGTCCATGCCATGTTCAGTTTAATGCTTTCTAAAAAGTGGCTATCACCGAGGAAAAGATTAGTGGGATGATAAGCTATGAATGACTTATTCATGCAGTGTTTTCAGTCCTTCATCAGTCTACTAGATCTTGTGCTAATGTTCCAGTCCTTCACATACTGATTAATTTTTCATGTGCTACCAGGCATTTTTTGAGCAAAGACTGCCAAACTAATGCAATCTGGCCTTTTAGCAAGCTGTTTCTTTCCTTTTTTTTTATTTTTCTTACCCCATACCTTGAGTACAAGGTTGTGGAAGGAAGGAAGGGTCTGTCAGAGAACTTGTACGATATTTATGATTTATTATTAATTGCTGGCACAGAAGTCCTTGCAGGTCACAGGGCCCTGCCTGTGCTAGGCAATATATAAATTAGGAAAACGGCGTCCTTTTCCCAAACCTTTTAACTAGGCAGAGGTGGTTTCCCCTTTCCTACGTAATGGGAAGGGCAATAAAAGTGCTGGCTTATCAAGTGCACGGGGCACCACGCTGGAACAGAAACCATGCAAGCATCTGGGGCTACCCCAGATCTACTGGCACAGGTTGCCCAGAGAGGTGGTGGATGCCCCATCCCTGGAAACATTCCAGGCCAGGTTGGATGGGGCTCTGAGCAACCTGATCTGGTTGGAGATGTCCCTGCTTCTTGCAGGCAGGTTGGACTGGTTGGCCTTCAAAGGTCCCTTCCAATCCAAACCAGTCTGTGATTCTATACACAGCACCGCACTCTTCCCCCCACCGAAAACATGTTCCCATTCCTCCAAGCTCTCAGCGCGAACCTGAGAAACATGCTTCTCCCTTGCCTAAAGTCTGCAGAATTACAGTTTTCAAGGATTTACCACTCAATGGCAAAATTCTGGCCCACAATTACGCTGTGTTCTCTCTGCCAAAGCACATACATGAGTTGTAATCAGAGAGTGTTCTTTTTTCCCATCCTCTCTCCAACTTTGCCATGAGGTAGAAGAAACTGGGATGGGCCGCGCTCATTTTCCCCTGCTGTGCCAGGAATGATGTGTGCCTCGTCCCGGAAAGCTGTAGCTCAAATCCTGTTGCAGAGGAAGCACCAGCCTTGCAGCACGCAGCTCATGGCCCCATCAAAACCAACGGGTGTTCCTCCACCCACATCTTGTGGCAGGCTTAGGGCCATGAGGTACAGGCCATGCAAAGCCAGCACCATGTTAAATAAGTTTGTGTTTTTCAGAAAAGGCTTCACCATCTCCTTGATACAGAGGTGGTCTGGGCTTCTTAGACTGATGACAACTAGATGTAATGAGAAAGTAACATTTATTCCACTCTTAACAGTTCAGTTTCATTTGTAACCCAGAAAACGGTGTCTTCAACATGAACGTCTCTTGTAGTAGGTATGAACGAGAAAGATGGGGAGAAACTCTTCAGTAGGGCCTGCTGTGACAGGACTAGGGGTAATGGTTTTTAAATAGAGGGAGGTAGATTCAGATTAGACATCAGGAAAAAATTTTTTACACTGAGGGTGGTGGAACAGTGGAACAGGTTGCCCAGAGGGGTGGTGGATGCCCCATCCCTCAAGGCCAGGTTGGCCGGGGCTCTGAGCAACCTGATCTGGTTGGAGATGTCCCTGCTCCTTGCAGGGGGGTTGGACTGGGTGGCCTTGAAAGGCCCTTCCAATCCTAACCATTCCATGATTCTATGAACTTTTCTCCCAACATTTTTGTGAGAATACGTTGATGTCAGTGGCAACACATGTGAGAAGAAATGCCGTACAGCAACCGGCCAGCACCAGTGCTTAGGGTGAAAACCTCACTCTGGTTTGACAGACCTTCCCTGCCAAGTCTCTCAGGTATTCGACAGCTGGACTTCCCATCTGTACAACAAGGAAAAGGTGATCCTGCCTTCAGCAGAGCGCTCTGAGGATGACTGTACCAGGTTTTGGGAGGGATTCTGATGTACAGCACACATAATGACCCTCAGATACCCAAAACCAGTCCTTCTGATGGAAACATGTATAGCCCTTCAGTTCCTAATTCCAGCTCTACATTACCACATCAGTGAGACGGAGTAAGAAAAGCCTGTTGTCCTAACCAGATCTCTATTAGCTGATCAGTTAGCATTTTGACCGTGCTAAGCCAGCACACTTGCTTCTGTGCTAACGATGCAATTACTGGGCATTTTAAAAGAGAAGACACACATACAGACAAAAAAAAAAAAAAAAAGCAGTGCTTTGTGAACTACCTGCTGCCATCACAGTCCCAGGTGACCCAGCCCAACTCTGCTATCAGCATCGCTGGCGTGCTCTGAACAGCTTGTCCTTCCCCCATCACTCCACACATGGGAGACTATCCCCTTATTACCCTCACCCAGGGCCCTGACCTCAATTATTAACTGCGTTTAAGCAAGGACATTATTAAACCTGACTCTCTGCTCCCAGATGAGCTATCATGTGTCTCTCTTTAACCCGGCAGGAACCTTTTTCTCACCCCGTGCCCTTCTTATTACCCTTTAATGTGCCCTGAAGCCTCTGGAGCAAGCCCATCCATCCCAGATAATATCATTTCGAGAAGGAGAGTGAAAAAAAAACCAGAAGAGTCCATTTCTGATTTTTTTTTCCTAAATCGCTTGAAAACATCTTTCAATTTCCTTTCTATTTTAATCATCCTTCTCTAATAACAAATTCTAAAAACCAACAAGTCTCTCCAGACACAGAAAACTGCTCAGCTGTGGATTAAAGCACGTTACAGTTTTTAGCAGGACACTAATTCTTTATACCTGTGAAAACTGATCACAACTGCCTATTATGATTAAAAAGCAAGTAGATATCAATAACTGGCTACTAATTAGCTTACATTTTAATCACGGCTCTTACGCCAAACAGAAACAGGAGCGCCACTGAAACAGAATATAAAATGTCAGCAAACATCTCCGCGTCTGCGCTTGGCAAACGCAGCTTGCGACGGGCTGATGACACCAGGGCGCTGAAGGGCGCTGGGCAACGCTCCGTGCTCTGGCACAGGAACAGCTCTGCGCCGGGCTGCCGTTGGGGCATAGCCCTGGGCGTGCGTTAGAGCGGTCTTAAGGCAGCTTTACCTCCTAAGCAGCAGCAAAAGCCCAGTGGAGGTTGTTCCGGTGGCTGAACTGAGGCGCCCTCAGCAGCCTCCAATCCTGTTTTCTCTTTCCTCGCTCCTCTTCTGGCGGCTTTTCGACAGTGCGATCTGTCAGGACTCATCTCCTGTTGGCAAGGGAATGCCTCTGTGTCACCCTCAAAAGCCACAAGCGTGTGGGAGACCCTGTGTTAATTGGTAACCTCAGCTGGTTAGAGATACCTGCCGTAAATCTGCCTCTCATAGCAAGGCCTTTGCATCACCTATTCAGCACCAAGGGTGGCTGCCCAGCCAGCAATGCATCTCCTTCCCACCTCCTTCATTTCCAGTACCAGACACCATGCCAGTAGTCCTCGTTGCAGTGCCCCATGACCACGACTGTTCCTCACGCCAGCACTGTCTACCTCGCTCCATCCACCCAGCCGGGCAGTCTCACAACCCTCTTAACTCCGCCCTGGGCAAGAAAAAAACTACTCTGGGGCTGCACTTCTGAAGATAACCACCATCATTTTCCATTTCCATGACACGTTCACACGGTATCCAGCATCCCAAGGCCCTCATCTCCTTCAGAGCCCCTAGGGGCTGCTATATTGCAAAAAATACGTACCAACAGTTGGAGAGCACGCAAACGTTCACCAGACCTATCCTTTGACTGATGGCAAGCGGCTGAAAAACGCAGCAGCCTTCAAACAAAACGCTCTGACTGAATATTGCAAGCACGACGAACGTTTTGCGGAGGAGAATGCTCCCTCCCCTCAAAATATTTGTTTTCAATACCCACGGAGTAGTAGAATGTCATTTAGCGAGGAAAATTCTGGCAGTCGACCCGCAATCTGGCAGAGCTACAAGTACTGTAGGTGTTATGATACACACACAACATGTTTTACAAATAGAAAGTGGTTTCCAGAGCTCTTTAATATATTCTGATTCCCCCCACCTCTGCCGAAAAAAGCTGCAGTTATGAAAACACTGTTGCACACTGAAATATTAATCGAGAAATCTGAAGAGAGTTGTTTTTTAAAAAAGCTCTCTTTTCAGCTATTCCTCCTTCTCTTTTTTTTTAAGTCAGGTATGTTTTTAGCAACTTAAACAGGTTGGGTTACCCACAAGAAGTAGTAATTTTTCCACCTAGCAGATTGAGGTATTCATACCCTCTTTAAACATTTCTAAATTTATTCTCCAGTATTATTCAAATAGAAATAGTTGCATGTACACCCTGCATCGGATAAAACCCTTTCAGTACTAACCCATGGGTAGAAACCACACAAATGAAGAAGATTAACAAAATTCACCTTCTTTGAATCCAAAGAGTCTTTGGAAGAAATCCTTCCAAAAACCCATCCTCTCTCAATTGGTTATTAATTTTATTTCTTCATTTTACAGGAGGATCCTGCTCAAGAGCAAAACTATACAACATGCAGTGAGATATACCCCTTACCTGAAGAATTTGATGGCTAATTTTCAGATGGGTAAGGAGTTGTTAGCCTAATTTACAGGTGGGAGACCAAATTAAAAAGAGACCAAACGAACAGCTCCAGGCCACCCAAGGCACCTGCATCAGCACCAAGAACCGAACAGTTTTCTTGCACGCTAGTCCCATGCCTCAGTCCCAACGCAAGGCTTCCTTCCCAAGACATCGCATCCGCTGCTGCTCGTGAATTTTCAAGGTGCAGAAAAGCTGAGTTTGAACTTTTCCAAGTCTCTGAGGTCACCAGCTTCACTCCAGGTGAGGTGACCACACTCACTTTCAGCAACAAAAACCCCTTGCAGAGCACTCAGGTGTGAGTACTGAGTCACGCTGCTGTTTGTCGATGACTGCCCCATCCAACCTACCCATCCAAAAAAAGAGCAGGTCTACTCTTTGTGTGCAGGTACTTCCAAACCAGATCTTCACACAAAATCACAGCCTACAAAAGTGCCATGTTCAATCTGATACATCCGTTCCACAAACAAAAGCAGCCTTTCCAATTGCAAACACCCATGCTGCCAGCATGGAACATCTCCCAGACAACTTTAATTTAATAACATGAGGCAACCGTGGGCCTTCGTGTAGGTTGTGACAAGGGAGAAGCTCTCACACTGCATTGCTACTGAAGAGGGGATGCTGAGAAGAGGGCTAGCAGTGTGCTACCTGCGCATCAGCTGCAGATCATGACCACAGGGTCGTCGCCTGAGAACAAAAACCGAGAGAATGAGTTGGTGTGAATTACGTGAATTACCTAAATAATGCTTGCTAGAAAATTACATCCCAATTCTGCCATCTGTTAGTCTGCAAGTAGCTCCACAGACAGCAGAGGAACTAACACTAAAATAAAATATTACTCAGCAAAAGGTGGGGCTGAGCGATTGTGCCTTTAGCGTTTCTTACCTGTTTGCAAATAGACTCCCATCTTTACAACTCTATTTACTGGGCCAGATCCTCACCTGGCCAGCTCCTCTGAGGTGAACTCAACAAGGCTGATTTAGGCTAGGCTCTGAATTCATGATTTACAAGCATTTGCTGACAGTTACTGCAGCCTGTTGTCTGTCTCCAGGTTGTTTGCTAAGTTCGGTAGCAACGCTTGTGGTATTTCCACCTCCTGCTGCCGCTCAGGTGCCCCAAGTCGTTGGGTCATGAATGGTGAGCCCAGCTTTGCGCACCTGTCAAGCCATTTGGGAAAGGCTTTTTAACCTGGCTCTTCCGCTGGAAAATTTGACCTGGGAGACGTAACCCTGACCGTCAGTCCAGTCTCCAGACCAGCTGAGTCCCAACCCAGCAGAACACGCAGTTAAGTCCGGAGGGACTTAAGCATGTGCTTAAGTTCTCTGCTGGATCAGTGCCTTTACAACCAGTCCGACTGCTTTGTTAGCAGTGCTGAGCACCAGGGCTGAGCTCCAACAGGAAATAGCAGCTTCCCTTTGAAGTCCTGCCACTGATGTTCACGTAGGTGGGACTTCAAAGAAGAGCCACCGCTTCCCCTCCCAGTATCGGAGGCCCCAGTGTTGGAGAAGCAGTAGTGCTGGTTTTAATTGCATTAAGGGATGCTTTAGGGCGGACGATTCAGCCCTTCTCAGTAAAAGGACAACTTTAAAAAGTTCCCACCTGCTGGCAAGAGACCCAAGGAAAGGTTAACTCGCATCCCAAAATACCCTTTAAAACAAAGGTCTCCGGAAAGAAATCTCTTCCTCTTCTGTTAACTGTTTTCCCTAGTGCCGCTGAAAACTACCTTGTGTACCTTGTGAGCATCTAGTTTACTCTGGAGCTGTACTCCTGGCCATCGTGAGGGCCCCTCGCCAACTGGGATGTGGAGGAGGAACAGCCAACCTCAGCTCCCATAATACAGATCACTGGAAAAACTGACCTCAACAACAGCTATGCTGAGCCAACACGAAGAAATATCCCCAGAGGCAACCTGCATGGCTGCTTCTGCTGCTGGCTGACTGTGCAATCACACGCAGGAGCTCCTTTAACTTCTCTGTATCTCTTTTCCTTAAAAACAAAGCAGAGATGTCCACATCTGAAATGATGTAAATAAAATCAATTTATATCAAAACGTGGCTCCACCCTTTCTCTCTCCAGTCTTGCAGATTGCCAATACCCAGCTCTTCTCCAAATCTTGAGCCAGAAGGAAGATCCAGTCAGAAGAGAGAGGGATCAGACCCCTAACACAGAAAATCCTGAGAACCACTGAATACTTGGTTTTCTCTTCCCTGGAATTCACTTCATATATCCAGATTCATTCAAAAGCTAGCTACATAAGTAGGCATGGATTTTGAAGGAAGATGAGCAATTTTCTTATTATTTGAGGACTGAGTACTTTGTGACCTCATGACGCAGAGCTTTGCCGTTCAGGTCACTGATTTGCCATAACTGGTCATCTCACCCGGCCATTTCGTCGTTCGTACCTCCACACAAAACACTTGCACATTGTTTGTAGAACAAACCCGAGTCAGCAGTAAAGCAGTCTATGCCACTGTATGCCAGAGGAGGAATTTTACCCCAGTAAAACCAGCTAAGCAAAGATGTGACCCAAAAGTGCAGAGAGAGCTTGGTGCCAGACCCCGAGGGGCTGACAGCGGCAGCAGCATCAGTACGGTGTGACAAGACTGGACTTGACCACTCAAATGATCCTAGCCCAAGCCCTGATGTCTGTCCTGGTGTGAAGAATGACCAAAAAGCTGAAATGAAACAATTTCTGGCTCAGGAAGAAAAAATAAGTATGGAAGGTCACTCACGTGCCTTTCAGCTACAGCTTTGTTCAACCAACTCAACTGCAGAACAGCTTGTGTAGAAAAGCTTGAAAAAAAACCCCTCTTTTTACCAAGAGAAAAGTGATTTTTTTTTTCAAGACATTTCTCTTAAAGTTTTGAGGTTCTAACAAAAAAAAAATGCCAATGTGCATTTTGAGACAAAACTATGCAACTATTCCATATTCAGCAGTTTCCCATTAAAGATTCTTGGGATTCAGGAGTCTGGGGGTTTTAATTGCTATTTTTTTCTGAATATTTCTGAACATTTTCCACTGAGGGAGAAAAAATATTCCGGCCAAGTGGAGGTTTCCTTGCAAGGTTGAGAAGGGCAAGGGGGAGGAGGGGTCGCTGTATTTTTCCTTAAAGACACAAACATTCTCTTATAACTTAAGTCACCGCTGCACTTGCGAGCCTGACAAATTTAGAGAACTTAAAATCAATCAATAAAAAAAAGAGCTTGACCACAAAGGAAGTTCTGGTCAAACCCTTCAGCTTTACATCATAGGCAACATTTATTTTATCACAGCCTTAAAAAATTAAAATAGAAAAACGCATCTTCTTGGAAAACAGCAGTTATTTTCTTCCACTGCTCAGATATTTTTATAAGCCCAGTTCCACCAGCCTCACTCATGTTGAGAATCACCTTACCCTGCAGGGCAGACCATTTATTTAGAGGCAAGATATTATGTCCCAAGCAGGACACGAAGATGCCTCCACCCAACAAAAACTCTACTGTGCAGCGGAGCTGGACCAGCCTCCATCCCAGGTCCAAGTCTGGTTTGAAGCATTACCCATAATGTCTGGATACCGGCCTCTATAAATAAACAGGCAAGAAAGTTTGGAGAAGAGGTGAAGCCTTTCTCATTAGTTGTGAGCAAGGAAGGAAGTTGTACCTCACCAAAGACTGCGGGAATTCAGAACTCCTTCCTTCCCTTAATAGCACTGCTGGAGGCAGAGAGGAGCAGGGCTGAGTGGCCTTACAGGGACGGTCCAGCAAAAGAGCCAGGACAACCTGCAAAATGAAATCCTGCACATGAGTAAGGGCGGCAGAACTTGCCTGACAGATACTTTTCTTGCTGGCTAATCATAACCACAATTTATAGCTCTTCCCATTAAATCTTAGCAAAAGGACACAATGGCACAGAGACTGGCAAACACGTCTTAACCCATGCTTGCTCAGAGAGTTGGTTCTGGTAGTTTGTAGTCCCCCTCAATGTGTTTTTTTGGGTGTTCATACATATCGACTTCAGCAAAACTTCCACTGGGAAAAGGTTTCTCTGCTCCAGGAGGAAACTTCTGGTCAAAACACACATAAACAAACCTGCCCAGAGCAGCCAACGGTTTCAGCGTTCAGCTGGAGCGCAGGAGCTGTGCACTTGAAGGCCCGATACAGATCAGGGAGTTGAACTTGGATCTCCTAAATCCAAGAGGGATATCTTAACCCCCAGGCAAGAGGCCATTCTTGGATGTTGCTTTCTTGTAGGAATCATTTCATATTGGATGCAAGTCATAAAATATTTGCTGGTAAGAGCAAGACCAACTCTGCAGCCCAGAGGCCAGAACACTGAACCAGAAAGAGCAGGAACATGACGCTGGGTCTCCCGTATGCCAAGCGAGTGACTTGGCTGTTGATCAGTTTATTGTGGTAACAAGGAAAAAAAAACAAAAACCTTTAAGGATCCTGTGTCTTGCAAGCGGAACGGAAAAAACTTGAAATCTCCCAACATCTTGTGCAACAGGAGAACCATTTCCTACCCGCTGTTACAGGGGGGTAGATCCGCAGCGTTTATCACCTCTTGTCGCCAAAGTCAGAGCCTGGCCTGCTGCCTTCCACCCTCATTCTGAATGCACTTTCATCTCTAGTATAAACACTGAGAAATATCAAAAGCCCTGTTGACAGTACTGCTCTCATTTTCTGCTTTAAGAAGTTGCCAAAACGTACAAAATTAAACTCTCCGAGTCACAGTAGGCTGTTTTGTCAGTTTATCCAATCGGTAACGTAATACTATCGTAACCTCTATCATTCTCGCTCTTTTCTTTTTTTTTCTTCCCCCCACCCCTTTCCTTTCTTTCTTTCTTTCTTAAACAAGAATTTCCCCTGGAAGGGAACACATTTCCTCCAAAAAAAAATTCAATCACAGCATCAAATTTCAAGCCCGCAAACATAAATCAAATACCGTTCTGTTGACACCGAGGAATATTACTCGGCGCGACGCGTGCTGCTGAAGCATTGTCCAGGCCACGGTAGGTAGACGATGGATATTACCATGCTAAAGGAGCTTCTCTTGGAATTTTTTCCAAAATTGCAGGAGTCAGAAAGAGGCATGCTTCACTGTCGCTTGCCTACTACCTCAAAGAGCTCATTTGAGGACTGGCCCTGTATTTTTTTTTCTTCCTTATTCCTTTCCAAACTAATAGGAAATTCTGGGCCTCAAAAACACAAAATTAGGTCCTTTCTTATTTCATTAATGAAAACAAGAGTAAAATAAGTAGTAGCATTGAACAAACAGCAATTCCGTGGAAAACTTCTAGGAAAACAGGAGCAATGCCAAATGTTTCTCTAGCACCGGAGTTCCAAAGCAAGGAAATCCATCCCCACAGTAAGGCATGCATGACATTTGCAAACGACCTTCACGTGAAATCAAAGTGTAACGTACGTTACCTCAGTTCATAATTCATTCTTAATCTATTAATGATATGACTCATTAACATATTAGTAGCAGTAGCGGTGTTAATAGGAGCAATACTAATAATAATGTCGTCGTAGTGCTAACAGGTTTCAACAGGTAGTTCTTCTACGTGCATATAACAAAAGGATTTGTGACCCGGCATCACAGAGGTGGTGAGACGAGAAGTTTGATAGCCCTACCAGTTACTTCATGGGATGTGTGCTATTATCTCGTTATCTCCCCAGGGAATCACAGAAGATCTAAAAGTGCAATCATTAGGATTGTTCAGGTTTAAGATCCTTGATAGTATCTTTGCTGGACATGGGGTGAAACCCTAAAGAACGTGTGGGGTTTTTTTCTTATTCTTTAAATGTTTCTGTTAGTACTCAATCAGGCATAAAACGCCTTGTAGGACCTACTGAGCTCTTGTAGAGGTTTCTGAGCTCAGGGAAAGGTTTTATGAAATCATTTTGTAGAACTTTTCTTTACACTGAGGATTGTAGAGCACTGGAACAGGTTGCCCAGAGAGGTGGTGGATGCCCCATCCTGGAAATGTTCAAGGCCAGGCTGGATGAGGCTCTGAGCAACCTGATCTGGTTGGAGATGTCCCTGCTCCTTGCAGGGGGTTTGGACTGGATGGACTTTAAAGGTCCCTTCCAACCCTAATGATTCTATCATTCTATAACTTGTCAAGAACTACTGGAGAGGAGTAACAGCCTAAGAAAAGGTTTTGTAAATCTCATTTTCTACCCTTGATTTCCCTATTTGGAAATGTCTCCTGAAATGACTCGAGGAATTGATCTGTTGGCTTGGGATTTCTAGAAGTTCCTCTGACAGTGAGGTAAGGTCTCCACATGGCAGAGCTCACCTGCAAGGCTCAGCCAGCACTGCCACACAGCCAGCAAACCCACAGAGCCCAACAAAAGCACGCTGACCTACAGTGTCACGGTGGTTGTAGTCTGCAAAGGGAAGATGCTCACACAGGACAGCTGAAAGTTATTGCATGATTTCTGATCATATAGCACAGATCTGATTTATCATCAGGACAAACACTGCTCACAAGATTTGGAGTGAAATCCAGGTTCAGGTTTCAACTATCCTTAAAAACCTGCTGCTTTGTGAATCCAGCTTTGGGGTCAGGCCCTTCCTTGGTTCTAGAAAACTGACTATGAAAAGAAAACTGGACAGCATCCCTGGCTTCACACACAGACAAAATCTGCAAGTGCAGGTCTGCATCCGCACCTCCGTGGTGACGGCGCAGGGGAAAACGAGCCATTCTGATAGATTGTGAGGTAGCCCTGTATGTGGGATCCAAAATCGACATCACAACGGAAAGTAAGGCTGAGCAGGCTGGGAGCCACAGCTGAGGTGGAAAATATCCACAGTAGCATTATATAAGAACAATAAAAAGCAAGACTGTAATTACCTTGCTCCTCACCCTCGCCGTGCTGCAATGAGGTCTCTGCCATTAACATCTCACGTACATAGAAAGGTCCCGCATCTTGGAGTGTATCAGAACAGTGAAACCACTACAGTGCTCACCAGGAAGAAAAGTTGTATGGAATATTGACACTAAAATAACTGCATTCATACGAGGTCTTGTCCCACTACAACCAGTGGTAAAAAAAATTAATAGAGAATTATTTCCTAACAAAAAAATTATATCAAGGTAATTTTTTTTGTATAAGCCAGGAGTAAAAATGGTTCTTAGAGTAACTGCCAGGAAAATTGCCTAATATTCCAACTCTTCCACAAGACTCACGGCACCCAGTATGGCTTTTAAAACCCCTGTCCTTGCAACAGTACCAGGTAGCCTTGGGGTCTGCCCGGAGATGCTCAAAAACAGCAACGCTAAAGGGGCAAAACCAGGGGACCAATGTGGGCTCCAAATCCAGAACCTCAAAAGAAGGAAAATTCCATAATGGTGGCCTGTTCACCACTCAGGTGGGCGGCTAAAGGACACCCACTGAGGCTGATGATGACGATGTTGCTCTGGTGCTGCCTCAAGGGAGCACAGCTGGAGATGGGCCTCCAGCCCCACAGCCAAGAAGGCTGGGGCCATCCGAGGAGTTGTCAACATTTACTATCACAATGGGTTTATCTGGCTCCCACCTGCTGGTTTTTCAGACCCCCCAAACTATTATTATCAAGAAAATTGTATTAACTACTACATGCACAAGTGAGTAAGTAGACAGGCTCACCCACTGCAAATACTCAAGGGCCTCCCTTTCCCCAGGCTTACTTCTATTTTTAAAGACAGAACCAAAAGCAGCCCAGGTCACCCCTGCCAGGTGGGAGGGATCCTCCTTGCCTGTTTTTAGCCTCTTTCATAGCTTTGTCCAGGTCACCCAGATCACGGGCACAAACCTACTCACTGTGTGCTTGCTGGAGTAACCATGAACCTTGCCATAGCTGTCTGCCTTCCTCCTCCAAATTAAACAACCCCCCAAAATCCCTACTGGGGTGAAAGATAGCAAGTGGGTTCCCTCTTCCTCACCATCCCAAAAAGAGGAAAAGCTCTCTGACGCCTCTCTCCCACTGCTGACTCTTGATAATCTGTCTGGTGCGAGGAATATATGAAAGGCCTGTGTTTCAGCAGGGGAAATACACTGCTTGGACCACACAGTGACCCCAATAACTTTTTTTGTGAGATGTGCAGAGGTGTGAACTTTACCTTTGCAGTCCTTTCATGAAGTCTTCACTGCTGAATCTTACTCCTCTCTAGAGGTGGGGACAGTCTTCCCAATGCTTCCACGCTGTAAGAACACCAGCTTTTATATTCAGGCTGCTTTTATGGAGGCTTTTGAGAGGAGAGCTCCTAAATTGAAACCATATTGCCCAGACCGAGCCAGAGCCTGCTGCATGAGCCCTGTCTACTCCCTGAGTCTTTCCAGTGCTGATCGCTTCCCCGAGAGAGCACAAAACAGTGGGGCTTACAGCTCCCGGGACGCCAGCATGGAAACAGGACTTGCCCAACAGCAGAGCTCTGGGACGCTCTTTCATCTTTCCAGGGTCTTGGTGGGTGCAAAGCGGTCTGAACAGTTCTTTGTGTCCGTCGCTGCTACGAGAGAAACACCTTTCCTCCTTTTTTTTTTTTTTTTTTTTTTTCAGAAGAGAAGCTGTTGGGACGTGCTCACCACCTCACTCTCTTCTGATAACCCTTTCGGCATCCTTCCGTTTTCTGGTTATTCATTCGTTACCCCTGAAATCTGACTCCCGATCTCAGCCCTCTCTTATCAGCCCCTTTCGCTGAGGAGTTCCAAAGCGACGGGTTAGTTTTAATCTTTGCGCTCTTTCTCCGTCCCCCAGGCCTCGTTTTGCCAGGGGAGGAGGCGAGTGATAGGACTGACATTTGCGGGGGGGGGGAGGAGAAGGGGCTGCCATCCATTAACTCCCGGTTATCTATCTATTCATCTGCCTGCCGAAACAAAGGTGTGATTGTTGCTCCAGCTCGCAGACCTGCGCTGGCTTCACTCCAGCTACCGTGGGTCACAGCAGCGGAGGAGATACGGAGGCACGGCCCAAGAACAGCCCGGCAACCAGAACGTAAGGCCTCCTACACGGGCTCTGCGCTGAGATCTATACCACCACATCCTTCCCGACAGCTGGTACCCAAGCTGCGCTGCCGAAACAAAGAGGTGAGTCCATCCTGGCCGTTGGCTTCCTCCACTGGGTGTATGAACCTGCCCGTAAACACGGGATGGATTCCGCACCACCCCATTTTGGGCTGTGCTCCTACTGAAGCAATTATATAGGATATAGGGTGCTAGAACATGAGTTCCCTTATCTCCGTTTCCCACATTACACCCTTTCCTAAGGCAAATTTGATGGAGTCCCATTGAAGCCGAGACACTGATTGACACCAGCTGAAGATCTGGCCCCGATTCTGCCCTGCTTTGCCTCTGGGTAGTCATTTACACCTGTTCAGGGCACAAAAGGCAACCAGCACCAACGGCTGGAGCTGCAAAGCAGTGAAGTCCCATCCCATCGCCTTCAGAGCCCAACACACCACGCACTGATCGGTGGCACAGGGCCCAGTTCCCCTCGCATCTAAGTTGGTTTTGGCGTCCCACATAAGCATCCTCTCTTCAGCTTCTCGCAAACCTTCAGATGGCTGCCAAGTCTCATGAAAGAAAAAGTTGTGACCCAGTTCCTGGAGGGTGACTTGGTGGAAATAACTTTCAGTGGCATGACGATGCCCTCATGAAATCTAGCACTGCAGTTGTCAGTCCGTGAACCAGTCCTGATCCAACGCTATACGGTGAACATCTCCTTTCCTTGCACACCCAAAATCCCCGGCAATTTCCGAAGAACTGCAATTGTGCAAGCCAAACAGGGCTTGGCTTATTTTCTGAATCATCAAAATAGTGGCAGTTCGCATGGACAGCATCAGCTTTTGAGCAAAGCTTGCCAATACTGAAAAAAACTTTATGCCTGAACTAGACCTCTGTTCGCTGCAGCTAGCTGGCTTCCCTGGGCTGTCTCTTTGGCCAGCTTGAACCTTGTGACCAAAGAGTCTTCCAGGGACTAGGCAGACTGATCTCCATTCACTGCTTGCAATACACCTGCAGGAATGGAGGCTGAACCTTTCATTCTCATTTTACTGATCTCAGTGACACCCTGTCTAGCTTGGCACTATTTGGTAGCCTCAGAAGAGCCTGAGGCTCTTCACGACCTCCACTTTTCTAGGAGACTTCCAGGCATGACAGTCACTCCGCTTTTTTTCCCACCGCCATCCAAAATCCAGGGAAATTACTGGAAGACCTCCGGAACCGAATCCAAACAAAATAAATCCAGTATTTAGATCGAAGGCACCATGTTTAGATACGTGGGTTGCTTTGGGCTTCTAATTTCCATCTGGATTTGCATAATAAAATACAGTAATAGGCTGGGCAAGTACATTGAGCAGTGGCTGTGAGCCAGAAACTAATGAGCTCCGTTGCAGACTGTTTAGCTCTGGACAAGTCACTTGATCTTCCAGAGTCACATCATCCATCCCCATCTGCGAAACGGGGAGAGTAATACTTGCCTCACAGGGGTGTTGTGAGGATTAATTAGTTGCTGCTTGTACATCGCTTTGATGATGTTAAGAACTACATGCCTGCTAAGTATTGTTATTGTATCACGGCCGGGAAGGTATTGCAGTTCGGGCTAAATCCTGCCCTCGGAAAAAGATGCGTCTTTCCCAACATCTTGTAAAATCAGCTTGCTAGGTTTGCGCAAGTAGCGTTTATATAACGTTGGTACCAAACATCAATATGCGCCTCGTACCTTCGACATTGCCAAATCCCCGGAACAATAGCCCGCTGGGAATCACGTGATGCACCATCCCGGTGCAACCAGCTTTGGACAGGAGCCCAACCGCAAACTCTTTTCTCTTCTCTTCCCCCACGAATTGAAATTAGTCAATGTTTCCATCAGGCGTTTCAGTGGCGACCTCAGGTCTAGAGCTCAGCGTGCCGTACAAAGCCCACGGGTGCACCAGCCCAGGCAACACTCGTTACACGCCGCCGAGAGGACAGCCCGCGTGGGACGGGGCACCTGAGACAGCCAAGCACGCTCCGGCGCACGGCAAAGCCACGAGGGCCGCAGCGAGACGGGATGGCTAGAGGAAGATGTGGATACAGGCAGGAGCACGGACGGAAAAGGTAAGCTCCCCTTGCCTAAATTCTAACCCTTCGGTGGGCGCTTCCTCTCCCACACGCTTCCCTGAGAGCAAAGCCGTTTTGCCTCCTCGGCGTTCAGGCCTAGATAACACAGAATAGCGCACAGAGAAAAGAATTCCGCCGACTGCAACAGGCTACGGCTCAGGATCGTTAATAGGCTCAAACCCCAGTATCCAGTCTACTCCAGGAACACATAGGAGTTACGCACCCAAATTTCAGTGACATTTAGTGGAAGTCGGCCAAATGGCTCCCTTTGATTCCTTTGAAATTGGAGCCATAACTGTCACTGTATCTCAGACATGTGAACTGCTCTGAGAAGTCTCCCATATAGATTAGACCGCGATCAAAGAGTTCCACTAAACTGAATTTTATGACGACGGAGGGTTGAGGTGAGGCTGATCGACAGCAATATTATCTGAAAAAAAAAAAAAAACCAAACCCCAAACCTAACAAGTTGGAAAGGGTTAAAGAAGAAAGTTGTTTGGGTAGACGGTGTACATTAACTATCATTTTCAGTCAGCATGCAACGACTAGTTAGCGGGGCTTATCATCCCCAGCTATGTGAGGAATTACAATAAATGCCTGAAATGCAAGCAGGTTTCCGGCTTAGGTAGGTAAATAATGGAAGTCACTATTTTTGTCTGAGTTGCAAGAATTCCCTGCGCATGCCGGCTCCCCACCCCCTCCCCACTGTAACACAGCTCACTCTACTCCCCGCTGCTTGGCAAAATGAAGTCCTTTCATGCGTCCTCGGGACTTTTGCTTCGTCTGCAGAAGGAGCCGACTCATTATTTCCTTTTTGGTGGAAAACGAGAGGTTACATTTCTGCATTCATTTGTTTTAAATACTTCCAGAATGTAATGACCTAAGGAGATACGAGTTGCTCTGAGACAGGGACTGCATGATTTGTAGGGAAAAAAGTAACAAAACAAGCAACCAGAGCGTAATTCTGGTGCTGTCAAAGCCTGGTAGTCATCCTCCCGTTGCCTTCAGTGACATGAGGCTTCCCCTCTGCAGCACCATCCCGTGCCGAAAAATACTCTCCAACTATTCGGTGATTCAGCCGCTATTCGAAAAGCCACTGGAGAAAAACGCTGGCTGCCTCCGCAGGATAGAAACACGGTAAACTTTGGATAGCACTTAGCAGTAAACAGGGAATAAAGTCATTACAGTCGGGGAGTTTACTCTCATTTAGCCCAAGGGCCTTTTCCCTGCCCTGGCATCTCCAGGCACGTGCCTGTCCTGGCCTCTCTTGGAGGCCGCTTTGAGGTTCCTGTGACACAGCCTTCGCACGTCAGCTGAAGAAAACACCGGGGCTCCCGCCACGGGAGGGGAATCGGGGTGGGATCCCGAGCCTTGAGAAGTCCCACGTTGATTTGGGACCTCAGCCTCTTCTGCCGGTGAACGCACAAATTGTTTGTGAACCGCTGCTGGGGGAAGCCCAGCCGACGGTGGCAGGGAAGGGTTAACCAGCACCACAGCTCCAAGAGTGTCCTCCCTGCTTCACACACGCCGTATTTCTTAGCAAAGTGAACATATTAGCACTGGCATGCTCCCACACACCGCCTTGGCTCTCCTCCAGGAAATCATAACCCAGCTATTTGGCACACAAGGCCACAATTTTATTTACACAATCAACTTCTTGATAAACATAAAACTTACAAAATATACCACGCCCTTAAAATATAAAAAGGAAAAAGTGTGGGGAGAGAACTGCAGTAACCTGACCTTCTCAGCCAGAAGGGCTGACCTGCTTTGATTTGATAGCCCTGTCCCCAAAGAAATCGCCTGTGGATACACGAGGGTTTGCTCCGGCTCCAAGGCGAGGTCCTGCTCCGGGAAGACATGGGGGAGCTGCCAGAGGGATTTGGGCTGGCTCAGGCAGGTTTCCTCCTGGGCACCTATGGCCCTCAGGCCCCTCATCCTCACCTCCTCGCCTGGGGCCACCACTGCTCCTGGCTAGCGTAGCTGTCCCCTCGGGAAGGGACAAGGGCCCTGCTCTGCCAGTAGCCCTGAAACAGCGCGAGCTCCTTTACTGCTCTCATCCTCTTCTTGACAGGAATCCTGCCAGAGGAGTCACTATGTCTCTATAAACATTATAATTTTCAGCTCTATGTCCATTAGTCAATCTAATCAACCACAAGTGGAAGCTGTAGGTTTTATTTCAGGAGGAAAACATTGCTGATTTCATGTGGCAACCAGATTTTCTGGAGACATACTCCACTTTGTCAGAGCACCAGTCAATTCAGCCGGAAAGCTGGAAGCCTAAGCATTCAGCAGCCCCCCCGGGGCACTCGCTGCCTTGGGTGAAGTTCTGCCTACGCATCAGATAAAACTGTATCAGCCTTGGAATGAACTGAGAGAAATACAGATTCATGCAGCTCCACCACCTTCTCCTTCACCTTTTGAGCTCACGTTTCTCCACTGACCCTTCAAAGCAATTGTCTTGCTTGGCTACTTGACAAAAGGTTCACAGCCTCACTCCATCGACTCCGTAGGCACTGGAGACCAGGGCGGTACCTGGTCCAAGCTCTCCGAGAGCTAAGGGGGCTAATGGTTGTTCTGCTACGCTTCAAACTGGACACGTGAAGACAATGAAATATTTAAAATATAGCCTAAATCCCACTTGAGAGAAACCGCGTGAGAAAAAATAATGGGCCAAGGGCATTAAACTGATTTATACTGGCTGAGGATCCAGACCTATCTGCTTTATTCCTTGCAGATAAAAAGATCTGCCTGAGGCTAATAAACTTTTGATAGTTTAGGAAACAAAGATTGATTATTTTTCTTTACTTTTTTTTTTCCCTTTCCCCCCACAAATAGGAAGAACCACCTTCAAACACCTGAGCCACACTGCAGCCATTTAGACGGATAAACATCTTGATTCCTAGAGATAAAGGAATGAATGGTTGGCCTCAAAACCAAACATTCGTGACAATTCTTGAAACAAGAACATCATAACTCTCCATTTCCACAACAATTTACATACAACTGCAAAGAAAACTCTTCTCCCTTTGCGGGTGGAAAATTCACTGTAAACACTCTACCCAAAGCCATGCCATAGCTCCTGAATATCCAGAGGTGGGTGGGTGAGCAGGTCCCCTGGGCCACTCTCCTCGGCGCAGCTCAAGGTCTGCATCAGAGCCCAAGACACCGGTTCCTTTGGGTGAATACCTGGCTGACCTCAGTAAAAACATCAGAGGTGTGAAAGAAGCCTCCCTCCCAGGAAAGGATAGGAACACTGGAGCCAAGGCCAACGGAAGAAAGTCTGGGTAGACTGG
This sequence comes from Tetrax tetrax, assembly GCA_009806455.1. Lineage (NCBI taxonomy): Eukaryota > Metazoa > Chordata > Aves > Otidiformes > Otididae > Tetrax > Tetrax tetrax. The sequence continues at coordinate 55,306 of WHYT01016772.1, forward strand.
ACTACCAGGACTGAGTAGTCTTGTATCACGGCAAAAGGAGAGCAGAGAGTTTCTAAAATAATCTAGTTATCGCCTGCCAGACATTTTATGTCCCTTCACAGGCTGAGAAAGGAGAACATGGGTCCACCTAAGCAGGTTGCAACGGTGATGGAAACTTCTCAGGCTATCCATTACAAAACAAGTACCACGCATTCACTCCTCTCTCGTCCTCTCCAAAAGGTAGCAGCTGACATGAGAGCCACAAAGATCTGTCAAGAGAAGATCTTGCCCTTCAGGAACTGCACTTTGGCTCATGTGGTCAAGTCACAGAGGGATTCTGGGGATGCTGCAGGAGGCTACTCCAGCCAAAGAGCTTGCGGGTGCCCTCGTATTTTTGCGGCATCCATCCCATGAGGGTCTTGCACCCACCACTGTAACAAACCGTTTGCAAAGAGTAATTTAGATCTGTTTGTTACCTGTTCAGCTGTACATGAGCCAAAGGCTCTCCTTGTATTATGAAGAATTTCTTAAGATACCAATACATTGCTAAATTTCTCCAGAATGGCCAACTCCTACAATTTTATAGCGAGTGGTACTACATACAGTGACTTTCCACTAAAATAATTTACGTACCAAAGAACCTCATCTCTGATTTAAAGTCATTTTTTTATGCTTTGTGAATGCAAGGATCCAAATGCCTCTGACGCAAAAATCAGAAAGCAACTTTTACTCAGCTCTACGTACGGAAATCTCAGGATTGTAAAGCCAATCTCAAGGCTACATTTTTGGGGATGCTAACACGACCCCTGTCATATAAAAAAGAAACAGCTCTCAGTAGAGACAACAGCTCACGGTCTACGCTGTTGGCTGCGTGCAGGCTCCCGTGCGGCTGCAGCAGCATCAGCAGCTTTTGTACAGGGCAAAGGTGGGCTGAGGACAGCCTACAGCTATCAGTCAAACCACCTCATCTAATGCAACCCATCCCAGGAAGATTATACCACCAGCCACCGTCCTGGAGCGGCTACTGCACCGCCGCTCTTTCTGTTGCTAAACACAGGGAGACAACACCAGTGGGATCAAAAGCAACGAGTACTCAGAGCTCCCTTGAGGCTCTCATGTCCTTGCCACCGTTGGCAAAGTTAACAGGCTTTGCAGAACTGAGCAGTCATCGGGAGAACATAATGTGGGCAGGCGACCGCTGCTCCTGCAGAGTAATGCTGGGATTAGGATAAAGTACAAGTGATCTTCTTGCCACCTGACCTTCACACCTCACAACTCACGTTGTGTTTGCCCCCCTCTCCTCCTGCACTTCTGCCCTCTAAGACTGAGAAACAAAGACCAGGGAGAGACAGAACCCAAACTAGAAATATTACAGTTCTGCCAGAAAGAATGAGGACCTTCCAGTTGAGGGACACTTCCAACAGAAATGATGATTTCTCAGAAACGGGCTCCAAATTAGCCTAGTCAAGCCTATTTCAGAGCCACAGGAGGGCAAGATGTGGAGGAGGACTTCAAGGGTGCTTTCAAACGAACTGAATCAGAGGTTTACCCAACCCCACTCTTTCAGAAGTTTCTGAATAACGCACCAGCTTGAACCACTGGTAAGAAACAAATAAATGAGCTGGCAGCTTTCACAGGGAGGAGCCTTGAAGCCCAGTTCCCAAGACCACGCCAACCAGCTCCGTGTGACAGCATACAGGAATGAAAATAGGTAGGTAACATTAACAGAAATACACTGAAACTTAATAACAGCAGCTTGTCAGGACACGCACCAAAGAGAAATGGCTCATAACAGCTACAGCTTGTATTATGAATGTTTCGTAGCCATCTGGCTAACAGAGCTGCCTAAACCCAGCTGATGTTTTGTGTGAGCTGTGGTAAGGCACGGCGCACGCTCTGGAAGGAGATGGTCAAGCTGAAGTCCTAACACCTGCGTTAAAAAGAGACACCATTTCTCTTGTCAGGTGAAAATGCCTTAGAAACAAGGTGGCAATGAACAGAGCCCCTCGTGAGCTACAGCTGGGTCGTCCTTCAGCATAAAACAGCAAGGTTCACTCAGGACAAATGGAGTTATCCCAGTTTACATCAACTACAAGATCCAGCGCCATTGTATTGACCTCTTCTTGGTTCACTCATAACTTTCACGTATCTATCAGTAGTTTAAAGCAAAGGCCTAGTTTAAAATAAAAAAAAAAGTAATCCCCCCTGCCTTTCCTCTCCTGATCTGATTCGCATACAAAATGGGCTTATGAACTCAAAAATTATGGGAGGGATTCAGGGAGGAGGAAAGGGAGACACAAGAGCCCTTTTATTTTGCGTCTTATTCACAATGAAAATTGGCACAGAAGCCAACCACATACATTAACATAGTTTGGGCAAGTTTAACTCTCATGAATACATTTCTGTGGAAAAACTATGTGACTATGGAAAAATCCCCTCTTTTTTTTTTTTGCCATTTCAAAAGATAACAGGCTTCTATGTGGAACATACCCAGAACCTGCCTGATTCAGAGACATGGAAATACAAAGATGAATAAGGCTGAGTTTCCCATGCTAGGGGCCCATGGAAACTGAGAGGGGAGGAAGAAGTAAGGAGGCCCATTGACTCAGGAGAAGGACTTTCATCCTACAGGTGAAGGAAGTATTTGAAGGCACTCATAACATTGCAAGCCTGTTCCAGAGCCCATTTAAGTCACTGGCAAACATCTCCTTGACTTCACTGAGATATGGGTCAGGGCTAAACAGTTTTAAAATATAATCCAAGGCTATTTCTACATCACTGTGCAATGAGTGGGATTCAAAACAGTTCAAGTGTGCCCAGCCCTGTGACTTACCTGCTTTCTGTCCACGTTTCTGGCTGCTAGCCTGGCTGCTGCTTGGGCTCAAAATCTCACTGTTGCACTGCGGAAGAGCTGAGCTTGGGACCTTTTTGGAGCACTGTCTCAGGCTGTACCCATGTCTAAGTCAGGAAACCTGGAGGAAGGAAAAGTTTGGCCAAATGTATTGGGGCATCAACTGCATTTCTCTCCTCTCCTCATCTCCTGTATTTCCATGGCCCTTCTTCAAACTCAGGCTGAGGAGGGCTCTCAGCGCGAGCTGGAGGGTTTGCAAAGAGCAGTGGGTGTATCTGCTGGACAATGTAGGCGTTCCTTTGTCCGATGATGTAAGTGCACATGGCACCCAAAATCTGGAATTTAAAGCAACCCTAGCCACAGTGACTCCACTGGGATCCTCTGACCTGACTACAGGCCAGATGCAGCCTTGAGGGTTCTGCAGAATTTCACAGTTACACAAAAACAGTGACTCTGCCTCATACTTCCCTAATTGCAACCTACAAGCTATTGCCATTCCCATAAAAAAAACCCTTCACCTTTGCTCACTGACATCGTACAGCATGCTACAGGACCGTAACCTCAGAATGAGTATTTTCTTTTGAATGAACCAGTTTGCTTTTCTGTTAGCCTATCTGATACGACAGTTTGCACTACAAGTCCTTCATCAGATCACTTCAGAAGCATGGCATTGCACTAGGCCTTTAATATCTTGCTAATCAGTTTCAGAAATCACTAATTGAACTCTTTAAATGACTCATATTGGTATTGCAAGTCTCACCATATAGAAAACTCCGTGATCTCAGAAGAGGATACGTCACACAATCATCCTCTCCTGCTAAGTAACACAAAATTAAACAGTGGGGTAGGAGCAGGACAGGGAATTTTCCTCCACCATTAGCAATTCAGAGCCCTTATTGCTGCCGTGCATCGACGTACAGCACATTTTGCACCTGTCCAAACGCGGAGTTTCCACTGATGTCAGTGTGTGGAAGAAGCGAAGTGTACAGATCCACACATCAATGGCAAAGGATCTGCAGAGCCGATCGAAAGGGAGCGTTCTCCCTCTGGGACAAGCCCATCCGTAGTGCTAGCTCTGTTGCTTTCATGACACTTCATGCACATCGCCACTGATGTCATTGCGAAATTCGGCTCCGTTGAAGAGATGGGGTTTGGCAGGGATCAGCGAACAGGATTTTTCACCAATTGTCCAATGCTGACCACTTCCAGCCATACCAAGAGGCTGTCTGCCTTTCCCAACACAACTGTCTCCAAACATGACCTGGAAACAATGCCACACCTGGCACGAGCTTGGCAGCTGGCGAAAGGCAACTGAGTATTTCAGGACCAGTTCCCCCAATGCACAATTCTGTTATTTACTGGGCTAGGCTGGAGAGAGGTCAGCAGGACTTCAAGCACATTTCTCTGCCTGACCCTTCGCTCACTGACCTGCTGTTTTTCCCTAGGAGCCAGCCTCATCACCGCTTGCCTTGCGGCAAAGGACGGGTTTTTCTTTTCTCACCTAACTCCCAACAATGTTGGTATCTACATCTGCTCAGCCACATTCACCTCCCACCAGAGTTAATGGAGTGAGTACGCACTTCTGGGGAGTAAATCACCTGGCCTACAGCAGATGCCTGCCTTAGGACGAGATCGGTATCGCTCCCCAACAGCTGCAAAGACCATTTAGCTCTAGATCAGCTGCACGTGTCCGCGTACAGCCAGAAGAATCCCATCCCAAGAGAGTGGTCAGATGCTGAGCTGCTGCAACAAATTAAAAGCACAGTTTGTTTTCCACATGCAATTGGCCTTGTGTGCATCCTTTGCTCTTTGCCCACCTCTTTTGCCTTGTTCTAAGCTGCCTTTTATGACTGACCCTAGGACAAGGAACCCACTGCTGTTCCTACACCTCCAACAGGCGACAAGATCATGAAGACCACCACGTGTGCACAGGCAGTGATGCTCTAGCACGGAGGCTTGAAGCAGAACTGGTTAGCCAAGTCGTCTCCATGTAGACATAAAGCCCCAACAGCGACCTTTGCAAACATCTCTGCCGGTCTCCTGCGTCACCAGTCAGCGTTTCACTCGGCAGATTTCTGAACTTAGAAAGCTACACGGTTCCCTGGCGTAATTACAGGTATATTCCCGTTGGATTTGGCACCGCTGGTTAACCAAACATCATGCACTAGCTCCTAAGAGAAAGACGTTATTTATTTTACCCACACAAGGTTTATCTTGTAGTGGCCATCAACTTTCCATGGAAAGATCACGCTCTACTACTATACATCAGTCATTAAAGGCAGCTTCTAAACTTTAATATCTCCAAAGGAACAATAATTGCAACCCTTTCAATATTTTATATTTGCAGACAAGCGGAATGAACTCACTGGACTCAGCAGGTGGTGTATGTTCAGCTGCTCCGAGCAATATTCGGCTTGCCTATTCCCAGCGAGGGCAGCTGACATCAGAGGAGCAATGCCCTGTGAATGTGCCATTCAGCGGACAGGAGAGCCCGGAGTTTGTACGGTAGACATCAAAGTGGTTTGTAACATGCAGATGTTTTTAATGCAGAGGCTGAGAAAAGCGATGGGCAAGATGTTGTAAATCCTGCGCTGTGTTTTTTTCTTCTTTTTCTCCCTCACATACCCCCATTCCCCTGCATTTTCTTAAATGGAAGAATGACACGATTAAAAATGATGGGTTATATCCTTCGTACCCTTAGCTGATATAATTTGGTGTGACTCCACTGACTTCACAGAGCTATGCCTGTTTACACAAGCTGCAAATTTCTCCCATCAATTTAAATCTATACAGATTTACATCATGGGGAATAGTGCTACATC
>WHYT01016772.1:60977-132913 GCA_009806455.1 Tetrax tetrax
CAAAAAAAAAAAAAAAAAAAAGGAAAAAAAAAGACCCTTCACATCTATTAAACTTGTATATTTCAGAGGATGTGTGGATGTGTTCTCTCACTCTATCTCATGTTCTTCATCCTGCTCCTCGCTTTATTAGATGGTGCCCTGCGAGCCAGAGCTGAGCGGAGGTGCTGAGGATATTCCCCACGGATGAACCCACGGCTGGATCTGCTTGCTGGCGCGTAGCTCCGTTCCCTGTCCATCTCCCCAGGTAACGCTGCGCATACAGCCCATCCCAAACGTCCCCCGAGTCCTGCTGAGGACAGAGCCCTTGTCACTACCACCCAGGCTCACACACGGGGTGCAGGTAAAATCTCCTGCTCTGTTTGGTAGAGGGCAGTGAGTTCAACGCACAGCTCCCTCTGCCCAGGTGAATTCCTTACCCAGCAAGCTAATAGCTATTTTTAAAAAGTTCTCCTTCCCTTTCATTTTCACTTCATGAAACATTTCATTGCTTTCATCTTCCTATGGAATAAAAGCACATTTCGAAACCTCACCGTTTTCTATTAAATTAAATTCCTGTGTTCCCGCTTGCCCTAACCAGAAGTGCTCTACCACCATGTCTGCCAAACATCCTGTGTTGGGCTATGATCCTGTGCCGTTCCACGGAGAAACACAATGAAGTTTCACGTGACGTTACCAACTGACCTCACGCAAAACTTACTTCTCTCCCATAAATAAATGCCAGTCTATACACACAGCACGCACGAAGACAGACACTTCCCATTAGGAAGCAGTTTGCTGAGCAGGCTGGAGAGCTTAAACGCTTCTGAAAACTCACGAGCAACAATTCTTCTGCTGGACAATATGCTGACTGAGCCCAATTTTGGGATACACTGAATTATCCTGAAGAGCCAGGTGACTTAAGTGTCAAATTCCTTACCACATTTACTGATTTAATTTGACCACTGAAGTTCTCCAGGCTTTTTTGGAAATCCCAGCTGCGATTTCAGGAACCAGTATGTCCAAGACAATCCCACAGGTCGAACACTGTCATTAAAAGCATGACCTGTTCCTGCTTGAGGCAAATGATGGAGTTCCTGTAGGAGTGGGAGTGAATTAAGTAGCTGTATCATGCATCTCAGCAGCGACTCTGTACTATGAAGCAAGATCCAAGACCACTGGAGATCTCTGAGGCCATGGTAAAAATCTTACACTCCTTACCATAAAAGCTGAGCTTGATACTGCCTAGTGAACTGCAAGACATGTTGGGGACACATTTTTTGGATGAATCAAGGAGAGAGCAACCAAGATGATGGGGAGCTGAAGCTCATGATGACCAAGGACAGGCTGAGAGAATTAGGTTAGTTCAGCCTCCGGAAGAGAAGATGAAGGGGAGACCTTCTTCCTGTCTCAGCTGCCTCAGAGACAGTACCAAGAAGACAGAGCCAGGCTCTTCTTGAAGGTGCCCAGTTCTGCTGGCCATTGCACTGACAACTTGCATCTCCTAGAAAGCACCCCAGCAAGGCTCTCCTGTAACCTACCCCCTCCTCATGTGTACGTGCCGCTCTGTACGCTGCTTTCCATACGACCTCCTGCTCTGAGATCAGTGTTTCCATGCCGTTCCTCCTTTCCTGAGACTGCTAACTTGCTAGAGGTGAAACTGCCTCTCATACATCCCACTTAGCTTGTATCCCGGGATTTTCTTTCATGAAAAAGGCACTGTAAAGGCTCTGGACCCTGCGCTATGATTTACACTTTTTCATCTCCTGCAGAAAGCCTGCTGTGTATGTGATGATACCATTCAGCTCCGTTTACCTGAGAACTTAAAAAAATACCATCAGAGGTTGTTTTTTCCATATGGGTAAATAGTAGGGGTGGGAGTATTCCTTATGGGAAACCTGGAACAGTCGCACTCTGTCGGCCTGACATTTCCTGCTGTAATTGAAACTTTTGATGTTAAAAATTCCATTTACACAGTGTCTCTCTAAGCCAGGCGGGGAGAAGGGCAGAGGTGGGCGCAGCGTTAGCACACGGTTTCCCCAACTCCCCCACTGCAGCCAGTTAAACTATAGCAGGTGAGATGGGTAGATGTAAGGGAAGGAATATGAGGAAGGAAATACCAGCTGAGTTAGGTAATTTGGGTCAGAGGAAGCCAGGCGTAGTTACAGAGGCAGGTACAGATTAAATCAACTTGAGGCTCTAGGTCTCCGCATCTGCCCATACCTCTGCCCAGGAGGGCAGGGAGAGGTGCATCCATGTGGTCCTGGGCTCACAGGGGATGTGTATCTTGGACACCTGGGCTTTGCCTTGAGAGGATGGAAAAACAGCTCCCTCAGAAGTTATGGGGACCAATGGGGAGAAATAACCTTGCCCTCTTGCAAGTTAAAAGATGTTTAGCTGAGTGTCTTTAAAAATCCCACCCAATGCTCTTCAACCTAATCCTCAATAAAATCAGCCAAATAGCCCCAGGTGGAGGAGCCCACCACTGCCAAGCGTAAGCTTATCCCAGTACCAGTTCCAGACCCCAACGTAACCTTACGCCTGAGGACCAACACAAACCTGCTCCCCGCTCCAGCCGGCCCAGCAGCCCCAGCCAGTTCAGTTTATCCGCAGGGCTCCTTCCAGCTGGGGACACAGCTCATGGGTCCACACGGGTTTCACCCAGCGTGACTTGGCCAGCTTCTGCCTCAGCTCTGCAGCAGCCGCCACCTCAATTCCTACCTCTACCTCCAGCTCTACCCCACCCCAGGAGCTCCTGTCATTCCCAGCCACCAAGAAAGCGAGATGCCTATCCTCCTCCTCCACGAAACCTCCAGCAGACTCTTCTGGGGGTTGAAGAGTGCAGCGAGAAACATCGGAATGCTGGTATCAACACTGGTCCCAGCTCCCGCTAGCAGTAAATATATTAATAAAACAAAGCACAAGACAAAGTGGAATCCCTGTGAGTAATGGACATAATTACATTAGCTAGTCAAAGTACCTTTATGTTAAGAAATATTTTTGGCATGCCATGAAAAGTTTAAATCCTGTCACACCCCAACAGTTACAGAAGTCAAAAGCAACATAACATGAGCTTTATTTTAACTGTTACAGGCATTTGCATAAAAATGCTTCTTCAGAATGATAATGCAACCCTGCTTCCCTGTTTTCGCCATTCTCCCTTTTGATGCCACTTTCTTGCAGCCTCAAAAGCACAAAGGAGAACAGGAAACAGTCCTGCCCGCGACTCTTTTCTCAGACACCTTAAAAAATTAAGGCCCAGTGCTTTGAGCTTCTTTCACACAGCCAAAGACAAGACAGTGAAAAAAAAAACAGGTACGTAGAGTCACCAATCGTTTCTGAAAATCTGGATTTTTCATTGTAAATTATGCATCTGACCCACCAGCCATGACAGCGACAGCCACAATAACAAGCAAATTACCTTAATGGTTATTCTTCCTCGCAATCCTTTCAGCACGGGGCGAGAAAACCAAAGGTGGATCTACAGAAACAGACATTTCAGAAAGGAAACAAATGAGTTATTTGAATTAGGGAAAACTTTCTGGTGTCAAAAAATACTTAAACACACTTTATGCTGCTGATTTTCTCAAACTCTGTCACCAAAGCAGGCCAAACTAAAACCCAAAGTTAAGAGTTGTTACATTTTGATGGCTAAATCTAATATACAGTCGCTCTTTTTTATTTAAATATTTAATTTAGATATTCTAGAGTATTTCAGAAAGTTTTCTCTTAAATTCAATTTACTTTTTTTAAGTAATAAATTAAAGAGTTTCAAAAACTAATAAATAAAATCTTTTGTTTCAGGTTACACAATACATTTTATTTGAGACAAAATTAATTTTTTTTCATTTGTCTTAGTTTTTGGCAGAATGAACATCTTGGGGAAAAATTCATTTAGGAAGACCTAAAAACCCCAGAATTGCCAGTGATCCCAGTGCCTCCCAGTTGCTTTTATATCTCCCATCAAGGAATCTTTCATAAGAAAACTCATAATAGCCATTCCAGTTTTCCCAGGCAAAACTGGGATGATATATTGCGGAAATGTATTTTTTTTCCACCGCAGTAGCATCAAGAAACCTCCTAAGACTGTGGCTTGTGGGCGCCCCGTTGTGCAAAAGAGTGCCCTTTACTTGAGGGGCTCACAGCTAAAAGAGAAACAAAGATGGGAACCCAAAAATAAAGTGACTTGCCCAGTGCCGCAGAGCAGACTGACGACAGCGGTGCAAAGAGAGTCTGGTTCACCTCAACTCTTCCGTTAATGACTTATCTGATAGGAGGGTATGGTCAGAATCGCTGGATAAAGCCTTTAATTTAGTTTCTCCTGCTTTATTTCTGCTTCACGGGCTGGCGGAGGGTTGCAGAACCTCAGCAAGTACAAATGCAATGGTCTTCAGCAGATACCTGGGGGAACCAAGGAAGATCTTTACCTTGATCTTGTATTGATCTTGATTTTTGTCCACCTGGAAGAAAGGAGAACTCCCAGTGCGTCACTAGCAGAAGCCACATACCTCAAATTATCAACTGTGAAAAAAAAAAAAAAAAAAAAAAAAAAAACTGAGGAGGAAAAAGAGATCCCAGGTAAACAGAAAAAGAGAAGCGCCGTCAGGAACCGATGGCAATGCTCAGTGTAAGAGTTGTGGGAGTCTCTGGTCTACTGCTATGGGTAAACATTTGTCCGAATGACAGCACACGGCGGAAAATTATGTGAGATGGGCCAGAACTAAGTCGTGATTGATGAGCCTTGGAAGAGCAGGACCTGGCTCTCCAATGTTGGTTTTGCAACCTTTGATCTTTATAGCCACGCATTATAAAGTGGTTTCAACTTGTAACTAAATTCCTAACATACTCAGCTGTAAAATCCAGACATATCCTGAGTAATAAAACAAATACATAAACTGGAACTTAGGTGAGAGTCATCTTTTACTGTCACTTAATGCTGGGAACACCTAGAGCTCGTTATACTAGATTGAACAGGAAAATGTAATTTTAAGAGCAGCATGAAGGGATTGCGGCTGGAAACAAATTAATTGGGCTGTACAGCCTACATCATTAATCCTATCTGGATCGCCAATTTACAGCGCCTCTAAACAGCGTCACAGAACAGGCACCTTGGAAACTGCTTCACGTACCGTAACCGTACCACGTGATGTTCATGAAATACGGCGTCTATCGCTCCGGGTATCAGAGCCACGGGCCTTCTGCAAAAACGTCATTCTGCCAACTGTGGGTCTAACCAATAAATCAAGGCAGTTGCACAAGCCACAACTTAGGTGGCATTAATTAGATCAGTGGAAGTTATGATCCAACCTAATTATCATCGCTACCCCACCTACGTTTAATTTCGGTGTTTCTTCCTATCTTTCCCCCAGAGGGTCAATAGGAGGGTTACACTACATGCTTCAACGTCTCCAGAGGCAGCACAAAAAAAAGAAGCAACATTTGGTAATTATGTGAGAGCAAGTAAGGGGAAGGGGACTATCAGGAGATGCGATCAGATACCACACAACAAGAGGAGAAAGAAAGAAACTCACCCTTTGCCCCTTACGCACCTCGTAGCTTTGCAGCTGGACGAGAGGTCTGGGTTTTGGGCTGCCTGATTTGACCCACCAGTCCCCGTGCAGCGAGGTATTTACATACAGAAATCACTGTGAGCACATGGAGAGTCTTACTGAAGGGTTTTTTCCCCAGCGTCTTACGTACATATTGAAAATGGCCCGAATGGCACGGCCCAAGGGAGGGGAAGAACGGTCAAGGTACTGAGGTGGGACTTGGGGCATCTCTTCCATTCTGCATGTGCTTTACTTCAGCTTAGCTGCAGTCTCGTGACAGTAGCAACCAGTACGAGCTGTCCCATGCCAGTCACAGTCCTGAAGCACATCTACCAGCTTAGAACCAGAGGAACCCAGTTCATGTCCTCCATGACTGCCCTGTGACATAAACGTGCAGTTAAGTGGGGATCACTGGGAGAAGCACATTGTTCATCTCAAATAAAATCCTAATGCCAGTCCCCCCCTTAGAGGCACCTCTCTGCTGGGCATGGACAAGCATCCAGGGATACACACGACCGACCACCCAATGCTTCGGAGACTTCTAAGCAAACATCTCCTGAGACAGCTACAGAGCGAGAGCCGCATGCCAAGTCAGCATGACACAATGCCCAGGCTATTTTGTCTTCATCTCCATCATTCCCTCCGTCAACAGGGACAATTTTACAAGCCCGCGTCTCTGAGGACCGTGCTTCAGGAAGTGAGAGTCATACAAATACAAACACAAATGGGAAACCAAGTGTTTGCAGGACGGAGCCCTGAATCACAGTCCAGAAAATGGTTGTGATGGCAGCACATGGCTGGAGAAGCACCACTGCTTTTGAACTGGCTGGAAGGACTTTACACAAAAAGGTATCTTTCAGGTCACAGCAGTTCCTCCTGACCAAAGGCCGCACCATCACACTGGTTGGAAGACAAAGAGTTTTTCTGCTAAAAATCCCCCAGAGATGCTCTGGTTTAGCAGGTCAATTGGTTCTCTTTTTCTTTGACCTTTCTTCTATGCATCTGCTCTTCCCTACGCTTCCAATCAAACATTTCCCTTTGACACTGTGCAGGGCTCTGCTTAAAAAGAGCTTGGTGCAATCAGGTGTGTTCCTAGCGAACTGCAGCCTGCAACACAAAGACACCACTGTTTTTAGAAGGCCGTTGGGTGATGTTCACTCAACAGAAGAGACCAACAGTACAGTAACATCCATCAACCCCCTGCATTTGCTTGTAATTAAAGAAAGGTCAGTAGCTGCGCCTTTCTGAGAATCATGCTTACCTTTGCGCAGTCAAAAACCAAACATATACAAATTTCACAACGGAAACTTTTGTTGACATCCAGAAACACGAAACCTGAGACGTGAAAAATATTAAAGAGCCAACTGTGCTAATCCAATCAGGTTTGTGAAAGCCATTTGCCCCCATGGTTGGTTATAGAGCTGTCGCGATAATATTTGGTACCTAACAGCAAAAGCTGTCGCGTTCCAGTTTTTTCATGCCTTGCTGCTACAGAAAGGCCCTGATTCACACCACTTCATTATCTCTCCTCGTTTTTATAGGCAGCCAGAGGGCATGCTGGATCCTCAGTTTGTTTGTCTGGATTCCCTCATTAGTAAATTACCTCTAGTGAGCAACGATGTGCACCTGGACATTTAGTCTGAGCAGATTCTTTAACATTCAAATAGGTTGTGCTACTTTGGCCGAAAAAAAAAAAAAAAAGAACAGATCTTCCTGAAATGTGATTTTTTTTTTTTCTTTAGGCTTTTACATTTTGGAGCCATATCATCAGTGCAGCAGAAGTACCAAAACAGATGAAAGAAAAACACAAGACTTTTCCCTGTGAAGCGCTGCTAACAATCGCTTTGCTACGAACACAAGGATCCCGCGGCCAAGACCACAGCCACATTCTGGTGGCAATCTAAGTGGATGCATTGAATTTTTTTTCTATATAGCAAGACAAGAAACACTAAAGAGGAACACAGATATGTAGAGATTCAGCTGGGAAATTTGCAGCAACGTCGCTCTGGAAATCCAGAGATGGAAACAACCTAGAAATCTACTTTTAGGGACCAAGCCTTTAACCCCTCTCCGCTTCCCTTGGTGGTATCGCTGCGTATAACTGGTATTTTAACAGAGGGAACTGGGACGGAGAGGAACAGATACAGGCACAGGCAAGGCATGAGGTATTCCAGCAAAATCCTTCCGACATACCACCCTTGGAGACCACGGACAACTGGTGCGAGAATCACAGCGCCACAATCCAACACAATCCCCTGCTCTACTTTTCCCATCGTTAGCTGGGTACCGCAGAGAACGCAGTTGAAAATGTCTTCTAAAATAGCTTTAAGGATTGGAAATCTGATAAGGCAAATACAAGTGGCAAAGCTCCACTGACGTCAGTGAGACTTATATAAGGGAAGATTTTGTAATGGTAAAAGTAACCCTGGGACTGAGAAGTTCTGCACACTGAACAAGGAAGTTTTTCAGGTTAACCTCAACACAAGCCGCAGATTTGTCCTCAAAACTATTTGCCCCCACCCTGCTAATAAAAACTGAACTCGGACTATTTCTGCAGGAATTGTCACTTTGTGTGTACGATCACACAAGCATAATCTACTGTAAAGCTGCCCATTGATAAGCAACTGAAATTCTAATATTGCATGATATTTTAAAGGTAAATTTTAATTTTATATATCTGAGAAGTTTAATTAAAAGATGTGACTGTTAAATGCAGTACATTTAGCCAGCCCTGGGACAATATGGTGTGGGAGTCATTCTTCCTTCGCACAATTCTTCTTTTCAGGACCATCTAGTAAGTTGATGTGAATTAACACTGGTCATTTGAAATCAATTGAAAAAAAAAAAAATGGAGCTATGCCAAATTACATCAGTGAAGGATCCAGGCTTTGGACTTCAAGTTATCCTCAGTTAACACTGGCGTAATCAGAAAAAGGCGACATTTACTTCTCTGCCCAATGAAAATAGCCTGGGTATTGGCTACTTTCAGAGAACTGCCTGAAAACATTCCACAAACCATGAATTATTCACAGTATTAAACAAATAATTGTGACTAGTAAATAAATATTTGAAAGTAATGGCTGGTTCATACACCATTCAAACTTAGTGTGAGGGGGAGATATTCATCATATGAATTACCCATTAAGAATTATTGGCTCGGCTCTCGTTATAACTGATAAACAGTCATGTGGATAACAAGGCAAGTGCTTGGCAAAGCCTCCTGCTTTCATTCTCAGCAATATGGCTTCCTTTTCAACAGACACATCAGCTCGACTATTTATCCTCCTCCTTACCGGAGAAACTAACTGCCTCCAGTGCACCTGAAAGGCGAGAGCCGGCGTGCAGTTTCCCCGAGCCCTACTTGTCTGGTTAAATTCCAGGTCAGGCAACAGCCCTCTGACAGAACCGCATTCCTGCTGCAGTTTCAATTACCTAAATTATTCTTCACCTCCTGTCCTAAGCATGGGCATATTTTTGATGGCCCGAGCTGGGAAACGTGAATGCAAACTGCTACCAGATGTAGAGAGGAAGAATGATTTCGTATCAAAATAGCTGAGACTCCGCTGTGCCACGGGCTTTCTGTAAGCCACTTAGGCCCAAATCCCCAAAGGTATTTAGGCTTTTAACTCCTGTTCGTTTCAGTGAGAGTTAAAAGCCTAAATACCTCGATGGATCTGGGTTTTAGCTTCCGTGGTTCTGTCTACACAGCACAAGGGTATCCATAGTACCGCGTAGGCACATCAGAGCTAACTCTTTAACAACCTGGCTCCGGGAGAAGAGCGATATCCCGGTGTTGGACTACTATTCGCCCAAGAGTGGCACACGATCTGATGGTGGGTAGCTCTCGCCACAGCATTCCCAGCTACGGCACGCTCGGGGCCAGCCTGGGTATCTCCACACAGTGCTGCGTTCCGCCGGGTGGGTACAACCCACACGCCTCAAAATGACCCCGCACTTTTGGATGACACCAAATTGCTGGGATGCAGGGAGAACGAGCGCATCCCGTAAGAGCTGCACGGTGCCTGGGCGTTCTGCTAGCGGGCAGCCGCATAAAGCGCAGGGAGGCAGCCGGCTTGGTTCTAAGGCAAATAACAAGTGGTGATAATAACGATCCTGCAAATTCCATTTTAACTCAGCTTTTCAGAAAGCGGCTTCCACTGGCCACAGAAAGGCAGCAGGGGGGCCGTGCAACATGCTCCCAGTTAAATGTCTGGCATCTTTCACTTACAACGCCAGTACAACATCTGACTGCGTCTCCAAAAAGAATCGGAGCAAACGGTTAACGTGCAGTTATGGGAGTTAAAAAAAGAAATGCTTTGCTGCTGTTCTATTGTCAGTTTTGGCAAGCAGCACTGGGGAAGCGAAACACTGATAACATTGCTTTATTGTTCATGTAGGTCCCAACCTTAACATGCTACATCTGTATCTTCTGTCTCAAGAAGTTGCTTTCTTTTCATCAAACACATTCCAGAAGTCAAGAGTAAAAGCACTGACAAGAGACAGCAGATTGATCCATTAACTCTCACTCACCGCTAACAGTTCCTTGGCTGAAACCGGACCCTGCATTCCACTTGGGAAGATTTGGTAAGTTCAAAATGTAAACACGCTTGCGGGATTTGGTTACTGCTCTCATGCGCTGCAGCTCCTGCCTCGGCTTAACAGGAGGTGCTGGGAATCTCTACAGGTGCTGTGCCTCTCACTTTATACATGCCTAATGAAGTAACAGACAGGACAGGCCAAACGAGTCCTCGGTGCCTCGTATTAATATTACACTCCGTTCTCAGTTAGCGATAATCAATGTGGTTGCAATGAAGGATATGACAGCATATAGCCCTTTCTAATATGTCTGACAATAATAATAATAATAATAATGCACGCTCCCTTTGCCAGAAAAGGTGCAATTAAATGAGCACATATTTTCCCTTTGGAGACAGGCCCTTAAGCATCTTCCTTTTAGCAGCAGATAAAATGAAAAGTCTCGCTTGTTGTGGCTTTGGATTTGCTTTGCAAAACCAGCCTTTCTTTTAAATTCCATTTCTCTAACAATGCTCTTTTGTTGGACTATTATTCCCCATCTGTATGACCAGCGCACGCGGGGTCTCTGCTCCCGGACCAGCACTCCAGCGCATCAGTCACTGTGCAAACACAGAACAAAATGCCATTTCTTACACATCTGCTAACAAAGCTGGAAAGCCCAGTTCGGGCTGGTCTCCTAGTGTGGCTCTTTGTCCCCCTCTACTGACCACAACAGTCGGTTCTGGGACCAATTCCCGCATCCAGGGACTCAGCCTAGGGTGCTGTTACCCTTGGAGAGGTGACAATGCACCTTCTGAGAGGTGGCAAGATGCTGGCTTACCCTGGGAAGAAGCTGAATCTTCCTGTGCAGCAGCTGGACAAACAGGCTTTTGTCCAAGCAGGCTTCTGAGTTCGCCTTCTGCACCGCTCACAAAACAGAACGGGGTTTTGTGCTGAAAACTTTGACGTGGAGGTAAAAATTCTAGCCAGTCCCTTAACGTTGTGGTTTGAGTGTCTTTCGTGTCCAATCAGAAATTAAATCATGCTTCCCTTTGACTCTACAGGTCAGGTTCCTGAGACAAATTACATTTTCCAGGCTGGTCACCTACTTCAGCTGAAAACATACTGCTTTTCAAAAGATTTGTTTTTTGATGTGACAGTGGCACTTCCAAAGAAGCGAGCACTTTTCAGAAGAAAAACACCTAATCAAAAAGCCATATTTCTGAAAAAAAAAAACATGCTTTCATAATCTACCTATTCTTGGCCTTTGCTCTTCGTGCAGACTACAGTACCACACACAGCCCCGCAGCTCACGAGCAGAACCGGGAGAGATTGCTACGGGTAAACGTCAGGAGCTGCTCCACTGACATCACTGGGAGTTTTGCCACTGATTTCAGTGGCGTCATGATTTCATGCAGGACTCTGCTGCCGTTGGACTCGAGGTTTAATTACATGACTTTTACTAACTGGCTCTCTAGGTTTCTGCAGTGCTGATTTCCCTCCAATCTTGCTCTAAGGTTTAGTTCTGACTTGTCACAGAGGTCTGTTTGAAAGCTTCATGTTCCTTACGCTTCTCTTCTTCCTTTGGTATCGCACAACCGCAGACGCGGTTCCCTATTCCAGGCACATCTGTGTACACATCACCCATATTTGCATCTTAACATGTCGGTTTTCTCTTCTTTGTTGTCTCAAATTTCAAATGTTTTTTTGCCCTCCCCCTGCTTTTCTCTTCTCCATGATCAGGTCTTCTGTATTTAGCACCCTTTTGTAACAGGTCTATAAACAGATCCTAACTATCAGTGAAAAATACAGGGAAAATGATTTATTGTTATTATTATGGCTCTGGTTCAGCTTTGGTCTAAGTTTCCAGATCATTTTGGCCTTCTGGTATGACCATTAAGATGCTATTCCACTGTCAGATCCATCTCTGCTTCTGCAGAGAGAGGTCCTGCATGTTTGGACTGCCAGTCCTTCAGGAACTAGTGCTGGTTTTGCTGCTTGTCTGCACAGCAGTGAGAGCAACGGGACCTGAGCTTTGTACAGAACTGGGAGCATCTCCATAGTCATTCTGGATGGAGAATATGGCTCAAGTTCACTTACACCACCTTAATCTGCAGCCGTGACTTTGGCCGCCTTGCAGTCGAAGGCACAACACCAACGCATTGACCACTTCAATCTAGCTACTTTGGATACCTTAATTAGTGGAGGCACGGTGTTCAGGCACCAGCTCTTGAATACGCACGTCGCATCGCAGGCTCATCCAGCCTGCCCTAACCCTGTGAAGATGAAAGCTAGTCGTTATTTCATTATCTGCACTGCGAGCACACCTCCCAGTTGCAAGGCAGATGCACGGTCGGTGACCAGGGGACCGCTCCTCTCTCCGTGCTGTGTTGTCAGAAGCGTGCACCAGCTGCAGGAGAAGCAAGGGGGCTGGAAGGCTGTCCTCAGGTGGTCCTCCCTGCCTGCAGCCTGCCTGTTTTGTTCCAAGAGCAGCCATGGTTTTATTAGCAGCTCACAAACACTGTGATATTTTGGTCTCTCCCTTTCCTCCCCATGCTCTGGAAGACTTGGGACTGGGATAGCTTGAATTGATTTTAGCTGCTTTCTCCACCAGTGATATGTTAGAGGGAGAAAAACACACTTCTGCATGAAGTTGCTATTTGCATTTTGTATTTTAAATCCTGGAATGAGCACGAGATGAGCCATCATGGAGATTTACAGAAATTGAATTACCACCTTTCTTTTATCAGCTCAGAGTTTACAACTTGTTTCCACTTAAAGGAGAGATGCAATCATCCTTACAGTGACTATGCCTTCTGACAGGCTTGCTTTACGGAGTGTTTTCCTCGTCTCAGATCCTGCGGAGGATGCTTGGGGTCCTGCAATAGGAGGCTGAAAATCGCTGCACTGTACTGCTATCTGACATGCAGAAAAAAAATGTCACCAGCTGCAGCTCAGTTATGTTTGAGCACAACTGATGTGAAATAAGAATAAAGCATAACTAATGTGAAAGAAGAATAAAGGCTGTAAGCACCCAAGTCTGCAACTATGCTCTAGCACAGCTGGAGTATCTGCAAATTCAGATCCACAGAGATGGTTACGTACCTTATCTGTACACAGAAGGGCAATAGTAAGTAGGAGAAAGGTAAGAGCAATTTGGAGTTTTCAGTTTGTAGCAGTTACACTGGAAGGGCCTCTGAAAGCTCTGATGAAGCCTCAAGTCCCAGACAGAGAACTTCAAATTGCAAAGTGATCCTCATAACCTTTGCCTAAACTTGCAAAAGCCAAGAGAGGGCTATAGCTGACAGAAACCAGCTTCCCTAATGTCTGGACCTGATTATTCCGACACATTTGCAAAATGAGAACTATGAAAAAATTAAGTCCAAGCACTTGTGAATTCCTGCAGACTTGCTGCATAACTGCTTAGTGTCACACATTCCAAATGCTCCAACAACGTACACCTTAGCAGGGCTGCATCAAAAGTGTCAGTGTCTGAGTTTGGCTAAGAAAGCAAAAGGTTGGATACTTATTTAAAACTTGTTTGCATCCCTTAGTCCACGAAGCCAGGGTGAAAATTTTGTTGGAATAATCCTTCTCATGAGGTCTCCAGTAATACCTACACCCAGCTGGGCTAGAAAAACACTCAGAGCAACCTTGCAGAGGTTTTCCTCATTTTGCCTTCCAGTTCCAGCTGAGACCCAGAAGAGCAAAGTTTTGTAGGCAGGACCAGCGGTGGGGGAAAGAAAAGTTTGCTAAGCCTTGGTAAACGTATCCGTACGAGCCAGCATCAAGTGCCTGCATCTGCGCGCACCCAAAGTCCAGAATCTGGGAGAACCACAAACAAGTGTGACTGCCTGTACGAATCACACAGTCTCTCCACAGAAAAACACAACTGTGTATGTGCTTGAGCCTCTGCACTTAAGTAATTGAGGAAAATAAGTCACTTTTAATTTTAAAAAGCTCTCAGCTGTGTCCTTTAGTAATTAAGATAGCATGGATGCAATAAATCAGTCCATGTGCCAACCCACAGAGGTCAAATATAACCAGGCAGCAAATTATAGTAAACATTTATGAATCCCTTGTATACGGCACATGACCCCACCCACTCTTTTTGGCACAGAAGTTTGCTGCTGATTGCACTGGTCCTTCTGGCATTTCGTGTCCTCATGCAAGTCATACCAAGTAGCCTCCCTGAAATATTGTACTTGAACATGATCAGACTCATTTTAATCATTGTGTGTATTTTAAATGATGACTAACACTTTGAGAGGATGAGAGAAAACAAAATGGTCAGGGAGCTTTTTTTTTTTTTAAAAGAGGAACAAGGAAAACGTAAAGGAGGTTTCTATTTAAGCAACAAGAAACTCCATGCATCCTTCTGCAGAGGAAGGACGGCGGCTGAAGCACAGGGCCAGGGCGCGAGACCCCGCTAGCCCACAGCATGCCTCCAGGATAGCACAGAAAACCCACAGCGGAGTTCCTGTGTGACCGGAGATCCCCAGCTCCCCATCTGTCAAACGGGGGTAATTACGCTTCCTTACTCCCATCTTTACCTGTCTTGCTCATCTAGACCGAAAAGCACTTTCCTGAAAGGGACTGGCCTTAACTGGGTGTCTGCGTGTGTTTAGCACAATAAGGTACCAATTTTAGCCGAGGTCCCCGAGCGCTCCTACCTGGCAAGCGAAACAGGCATTTACTGCAGGGTTAACGACCAGCTGAGATTACCTGATATTATTATTTCATTTGTACTGCTGTCACACCTAGGAGCACCAGCCGCAGACCTGAACCTGTTCTGTGTTTGCATTTAATGCACGCAGAACATAATGACTGCGCCTCTCCCAAACAGCTTGAAATTAAATCTCGCTCTCCCTTCCCCCACCGCCAACTTGCACCCGGTTTGTTCCAGGGAATGCTTTTCAAATACATCTGCCAACGCGACAGCGTTGAGTATCTCCTGTGCCTGCTCAGATTAGATACGGATGACACCTGAGAAGTGCAGCTGAGATTCTGATCACAACTAGAAGGAAAGTGAGAAATATTTTCTACCAAAAGGTTTAAAGAAACAAAAACATTTCCTGTGCTTTTAAATGCAGTAATGTCCTGCTGATAATTTTTTTTTACAAAAGGAAAAAAAAAAAAAACAACAAATAAGAAAGACCTAGGAAACAATCTGATGTTTTACCTTCAAAAAAGCAATGCATTTTGATGGCATTTCAGAGTTTTCACAGAAAGTTGTCTTGGGAAAAAGCATTCCTACTTTATTTCCTTGTAGAAAGCTTCTGACCTCAAATTTCCATCTGCTGCCATTCTCAGTCCTGCTAGCAAAACAGAGACTTCTACATACCAGAGCAGTGGGTTTGGGGTATGAAATCCACCACCTGAACACTCTCTCTACTGCAGTCTGAAGCCCTTGAAGCTCCTCTTGCACATTCCAGTATCCAGGGAAGCCTAATGCGAGATAGCACACGCTGCATTCGAGGATACTTCAAGCGCTGAAGTACAGCAGAGCTTCTGGTAGGGGGTGAAAGAGATGGAGATGCGAGATGCCTCGTGTTTACGAGCTGTTTCCTTTCCCTGTGGTGGCACTGATCCTTGAAAGAGACTCTTTCTTTCTTCTAGTAAAAAAACTTTTCAAAGGAGGTTCCTTACCAACTTCAGATGAAAGGACAGGAGCTGGCGTGACAATCTCTTCAGCATCAGTGTCTGTTTTACACTTTGCGCACACCTGGAGAGTCCTGGAATACAAGAGAAACCACCTGTGCGTCTTTGGTTACCAGAGAAGTTCCCAAAGCAAGTCTGGGACTCTTCAAAAACTGGCATTTTACCAATAAGTCACAGGCAGCAGGAATTAAGTACTTTTTCCCTGCCTCCTTCAAAGTGGAAAGAGAGCTTGCAGCTTCCTTTGGTTTATGTAGGCTCCTCATCTCGTGCAGAGGTCACAATGGGAGAGCAGGGACTGAAGGGGAGCCTCATCCCGACACCATTCAGAGGGATCCCTTCCACACTCCTTACTCAGGCAAAACTTCTACTGAATTTGGTCTAAGAGGTGATCTACAAGTTTTACAGAAATAGACTCTGAGAGAGCACATTGTAAAACATTCAGTATCTTCTTAACACAGACTGCTCAAAGTTTCTCCTCTAAAATATATATTTGTAGGTATGCAGCAAATTATCTAACAAAGATGCTGGATGTGCTCCATGAGGATTCACGTTCTCCTCATTGCCCTCACCGGGAGCACAATGTGCCGGTATCCTACACACATTTTAAGAAAGCATGGCGGTCTTTATCAGCACACTTAACATGGATGATACTCATCACTGGACCATACAATCTTCACAAGATTTATAATTTCCTACATTGTAATCTCTATCTCATGCCATGTGAGTCAAGTTAGAATGATAAGGAATTTCCAGTCCCATAACCTGGAAATGTCTAAACAAAACCAAGATGCTTGTTTTTAAAGTTTCCAGGGCAACTTATGCTGAAGTTCAGGAGTAAAATTTGAGAGGCCAGGAGGCAGAAGCCTCTCCGTCAATTTTATTACGAAGACTTTTATAAAGACCTTATGAATGCAGACATGGGTGTGACAATCTATGGGATGATGATCGGAGCTGCTATTAGAAAAAACAAAATTGGAAAACTCAAATTCTGACAGCTGCAGAAAATTAAATACGGAAACATGAACTCAAGTAACCACTAGTCAAACAAAACCTTAGAAGGCATTACTGACAAACTCTCATCATTTCTAACCAGTGGTATGATTTCAGAGGCTTGACTCACAACTTCTTGATGCTCTGGGTTAGCAACGCTAGTTGACCGTTCTAGTGGCTGAAGTGAGCTGTACTTACTATAAAGTCAATCATGTGCCTACCTGGCAATTAGCCAGGAATCTTAAAATTAACTGCTCATTAGATATCCATCTATGACATATTATTAACATGGACAGGCCCTTGCTCAGGAGCAATCCCCCTGAACCCAGCGCAGGAAACAAGGGAGAGGACCAGTATCCAGCACAGGTGCTTCCACAGTGGGGTCTGCTGCTCCCAGTAGGGTGGTGAGCACCATTTCAGTGGGCAAACAGGTTAAAAATGGGTCCTACTTGTCCTACAGCTCTGTCCTCCAAAGAACTAGATTCGGGATTTGTGCAAGGTTTCTCCGCTGACCTGAGATGTTTTTCTGGAAACCAGCCGTCAATGCTCTAACACACCGCTGGCAATTTCGACCCCACATGGAGGGAGGTTTGTTCTCAGCAGGATCGTTGGATAGAGCAGCAGCAAAGTTGGCCACAGTTACACAAACAGAAGCAAGCCCAGAGCTGATTATGTCTTTTCATTGATTGAAGGGGACTTCTGCAGGATCCAATGTTTTTTTCCAGCATTGCTGATTAGAACTGCGCAAGATTTTTCTGTTGAAGGATGTTCGCTTCTTTAACTAACACAGCTGAACTGTTGACAAAATCTTGGAGTTTTCATTGAAAACTCAATTTCAACGAAAATCCTAAATGAAACACTTGACTGTGGATCAGAAAGTATCTTTGATTAAAAAAAAAAACAAAATATTATTTCAGATGTTGAAACTCCTCTTTATATTAGTTTTTGCTTTTGTTTCTTGTTGCAATCCTCTCACAAAAAAAAAAGTGGATAAAACATACATGAAAAATCCTTTCTTCTGCTATTTTTGAGTTGTATTTTTCCACATGGAAAAGATATCTCTAAAGCATTTCTATTGCTAATACACCTGGAGACAAAGCAGCGTTAGTAACATTGCTAACATGTCGGAGACAGGGTATCGTTCATCTTGGGATCCTGGAGAACATGCTTTTTGCAGATATTCAAAGAACTTCAGATGTGGGACAGCAATCTTTGGACTATATCCATGAAAACTAGATGAAAATTAAAGAAGAGAAGTACTGAAAAAGAAATACTGAGTTAAAATCCACTGGTCTTGACTCTGGGGCTCAGTTCAAATGTTCTTATCGGCATGGAATGGCATTTTGACTTCAAGCCGCTCCACTAGTGAAGTGTGGGTGCTATTTAGGAAGAGTAAAGGCATTACAGCCTGGCCCACTGTTATTGAGAAATAGAATTGTAATTGTGTATTGAGTTCTTATCTTAGGATGAGGTAATCTACAATATGCTGATGAACATTTATCAACCAGGCTGGTAAAGCCCCAGGGAATGACAGAGAGGGGAAGGAACGGGAAGGAGACACATCGGCTATGAAACACTCCTTGCTAGAACAAGAAACAATAGCGTGCTGCAACTGAAAAAAAAAAAAAAAAAAAAAAAAAAAAAAAAAAAAAAAAGAGACATACGTTTCCTGGGACAAGATACCTCACTGAGGTCCATCACTGAAAAGAGATGAGCGTGTTTTCAGTGACAGGTCGGGGCACCGGGAACATTTACAGTGAGACACAAGGTCTTTCTAAGGCTTATGTTTAAGGTTTCCAAGGTCAAGTGACTCTTGCTTCAGATCAAAGTATTTGTTTCTCAGGTTAAAATGCTTAAAACAATTTGTTATAGAAAGTATGTACTGAGCAACTCTTGAGTATCCGAGACCTGCAAAATCTCTTAAAACAGACACCCAAAATAGGACACCACTTCAAATTTCTCCACGTTTTCTTTCCGTACAGTTTAATCAGTAATTTTCCAGCCAGAAGCCTATCAAAGCATCACACCTCAACATTTTAGTTCTTATTTTCTAGCTACTCTTAATTGACTAGTGATAACCTCAATAGTTAAAAGCAAATTTATTTCAGATTGCTGCTGAAGTGGAGCTCTCCATACGAAATGAGTCCAAATTCCAAACTCAGAGAAAGAATAAAAGCTATATGAAATAAAGCATGCCCAAAAGGGGCTTGGGATGGAAACTGCTGCAAAGCCACCGGCAGAACATGCAAGAACTGCAGGGAGATGTTAAAAGCAAGGCAAGAAGAGTTTCACAATCAAAGCAGAATGACAGCACCTAGAAAGTACACATGCTGCTTGTACTGCTGCCCTTCCTCTTTCAGAGGGAATTTTGCACACTACTCCACACTACCAAATTTGAAAATCTTCACTTTGGTCCTTCACGGAATTTCTGTCCAATTTCTGTCACTTCCATACAGCCTTCTCATTGACTCAAATAAGCAGCAGAGTCTTGGTACAAAAATAATTTCCAAAGAGAAATGTGGATGTCACAGGAATGAATAAAGCCCACAAAATGAGGATGTGGAAGAGAATGCTTTCCGCACCTTCACCTACAGAGCCGTCGTATTGGGTGAAGGCTCTTCCCTGGCCCCATCACACATGGTGCAAAGCGTGCGTAGTCCCGTTACGCTATCCATGAGAAGAGGAAAACCTTCAGCCAACTTCTTACTGCAAATCCTGCCCCTAAGCCGGGGTGAGGCTCGCTGAGAACTCACTTGCTGAAGTCCCATGAATTTCCATTCTGTGGTGCCTGACACAAGACAGTTGAAAGGAGTCTGAATTTTGATAATCCAATTATCTTGCATTGGGCATCCAGACTCAAGACCTATTTCACCAGTGATAATCTTTTTCAGAAACACGTTCCCTAATTTTTTGTCAGACACCAGCTACAAAACCAACATCCACCTCTGCCAGCTGGTTGAGCAACCCCACAGAAACGTGTACACCAAGTTCTCCCAAATCTCATACATCAGGACAAATAATTGATTCATCTGGTGATGTTTAGGACTCTGTCAATCTGACAGCTCTTTCCCAGGCCTAACAAGAAGGAAAATAAAGAATAACTGAGCAGAACTCGTGCTTCTTGTTCACGCAGGTCACCAATGTGACAATCACCCAGCCACAAACTCCTGCACCCATTAACAGCTCTTCCTACCCCTGAGCTGGACTGCCAGCTAGTGACAAAGGGACACATTGGCACTCCAAGGACTTGCTGAATACCACCATCTACTGGCATAAAATGTGGAGGAAGGAAAGGAAAGGAGTGGGGACAGCAGGGAAGCAAGGAAGGAAAAGTGAAAGAAGATAATATATGAGTATCAAAGGAGCAAGAGATAACGGGGAAAAAAAAAGGGAGATGGAGAAAAAAAAAATAAGATGATGGGAGCTAACTATTTTCCTGACAAATTGCCACATGCGCCATGCAGCTGGCTATGAGTGCCGGACAGGAGCCTGGGAACACAGCACCAGAGCCCGGCTACTGGGAACAAACACGGCTCTACCACAATAGGTGCAGGCAGGCCATGTTCTGTGTATCATGCAGGCTGATGTCCTTTGTATCTCTAAATCCTTCTTTATTTTAGCCCCAAAACTTGTGCTTGGTACCTAGAAGGACATCTGGCCTTAAATGAAAGCCACCACGAGAAGCCTGGAGTTTGTTTGCATAGGTGGTCACCACCTCCTCCTCACCTCAGCTCCCATCTGTGCTGGTATCTCACCAGGAGGTATGGTGTTACAGAGCTTCTCCACAAGCAGTAACGCTCGCTCTGCTCTTGATCTGAGCTGAACAGGAATTTGCTTCCAAGACAGGGAGGGCTCCGTATGTCATCACCATACTGCTCCAGTCATCCACCCACTTCGACCTGCAAGGCTGTTATCACACTGATTGCTGTACATACACCTTCCAGGAGTGACTTTACAGAGTCACCTACTCACCCAGGGTCATAATTGGAAGCAGGAATGTACTGTTGCAGAGGAGATTTAATATTAATTTGAACCCTTAACATTAATTTGCTTCAGCTGCATGCCAGCCCCCCTTCCGTATTTGCTTTCAATGAATATTTTAACAAATTCCTTTTCTGGCAGGAATATTTGTGGAAATAGTACATTTTAAATCAGTACCAGGGAATGCTCCTGGGAAAGAAATTTAGTGTTCATAATTGCGCGTATTCTCAACAGAAACCCAACCTTAAATGTTCTGCTTCTCCAATCCCACGCGCTGGGCTGCAGTTCAAGAGGCCTCCGCTCAGTCTCTGTCTCTGCCAGATTCCCTGTCTGATCCCGGGCAACTGGAGCCATCTCTCCAGTTCACTCCGCTCCTGGGCCAGCACAGGCTACGCGCGAGAGCACCGGGCTTGCAGCACAGCCAGAGCCTCACCCGCTGACGGTGACCGTACTGAGATGCTTCCCAGAGCCAGTAAGAACATGGGTATGGCTGCCTAGCACAGGGCAAGTCTGCAGATAAACACTTTTCATCGGGGCTGGCCAGTTCAGGTTAAAATAATAGCGAGGGCTCTCAAATTGCTTTGGTTTATCTGATGGAATCTGAATTACCTAGGTCAGGTAAGCAAGTATGAATTAGGAATACACCTGCATTTTTTGCTATGGAAATATCCATCAACCCTAATTTCACACCACATTCAGGTCACAGAGGCTATAGGAAAGCCTTTACCACTTCTTCTCATCTAACTACGCCACAATCTATGCCCTTCTAGACCACAATCAGCCCTGAAAGTCTACCCCTTCCCTTACAAAAGATCAAATGCTAAATAATAAAAAAAAAAAAGATAAATCCTTGTCTTACAGCTCCCTTTGCAAGGGAAGGGCTCAGCCACCCAAATCAGTGATTCAATCAGTTCTCTCTGCAAATGCTAGGTTTCTCCCCCAGTATGGGAAAGGTTGGAGAATTAAGGAAATCAGATTCCACTCAAACTTCCTGCTGCCATGACTCTTTCCTCTCTCTGTTACTTTATCTCTTTCCTCATTCAGCTTAGTAGCACATCCTTTCCTTTTTTCCACACTAGCCTATTCCTTTTTCCCCCTCACTGATATCCACCTCCTTTTTCAGTCTGCCCTGCGTCATCTTCTCAGCAATGCAAGAAGAGATGGTAGCACATTATCCAATTATTCCTTCGCAGTGATATGTCAGACCTCAGCAGAACCTGTGCCCAGCTGCACTCTGCCTTTCCCCTCTCCTCCACCAAATCCCAGGGTGGAATACGACCTTCAGTCTGTCCTCCGTGTGTTGCCACTACTCCTCCACCTCCACAGCAGCCAACTTTCGGTCTTTTGCCTCTCCATGCTCATCACTCTCCCTGGTTTTCCCACTTCAGTCAGACTCTTGCTCTCTCCTCCTTATTTCTCTTTCTTTACCCTGGGCTGTAAGCCAAATGCCTCAGGTCTGATAGTTTAAAAAAAAAAAAAAAGAGAGAGAGAGAAAAAATATATTCAACTCCATAGGATTAAACTCCATTTGCCCCAGATGGTTTGGAGACAAGAAAAAGAGAATTCAGACACAGCAAATAGCAGATAGTCAGACTTTACGAGTAAGCACGTAATGCCAGAAAGCATACTGGGCTAATTTCATTCACATCGCACCAATGCAAATTACCGGTGGTAGGGATCAAGGCTGGGATTTTCAAAAAGGCTAAAGCTCATGTTTTTAAAAGCTCTTTACCAACTTACGAGTCAAAGGCCTATTTTCAAGAGGAAGTTAAGAGCAAAAACCCCCTTCTGAAGCCAGTCCTAATTCTACCAGTCAGACTGGCATTCCCAGATCCTGGCTTTACCACCACCACCTCATTTTCAATGGGAAAGTCCCCGAGATCTCTCTCAGTGGGTAGGCACAGGCTGTGTCTTGGCAGCAGCGAGCAGCTCAGTGCTCACCTCCTGCCTAAACCCCAGCCTGAATCACACTGCTTTGTGTAAAATACTGACAGATTCACCAGGGCTGAGGGAAACCCAGAACCATTTCACAGCCTAGAGATCAATGTTCCTCCAGAGGTGGAAAGCTGGTTCTCAAAGCCCAGCCTTGTGACTTGAAGAATGTTTTGGGAGAGGAAAACACATCAGATCTCTTCTGGTTTTCTTATGGATTGTTTCCGTGTTTGTTTTTATGTGAGAAAGGACTTAAGCCTTAATTCTAAGAGAGGATTAACGGCAAGGTGAGGGAAGAGTCATATGCAGAGGTAGACATCTACCACGCTTCAGCAGCGCAAGGCAGGATAGGAAAGTCCTGTCCTTCCCTCTCACCATGTATGTGTTGGTCTGGGCATGCCTGAGATAAATGAAGAACTCTGGCAGCTGCGTAAACTGGTCTATAACTGCCTACATCTCCCTCACCAAAAGTCAGTGGCACTTGCTATCTCCTAACTCATCCAGGGTCAAAAGACTGATTTTGAAACAGTTTACCATTCACACTCAAGGACACATTCTCACGTGCGCCCAGTTCCCTGGCTGACACATCAATAAATGCCCAGATTTTCAAATACACCAAGCACACCCAACCGTTCTTCACTGTTCTCTTTAGGAAGGGCAGAATTCATCACCGCTTCTCTAAAGCGAGCTTGGTGTTGAGTTCTTTTGAAAACCAGGCCCTACAATTTATTACTACTCTGAACAGCTCCAATCTTTTCATGTTTGCTGGCAGAAACCGTACCTTCATCCCCAAGGTAGCCTCATCTTCCTTCCCAGATTTCCCTTCTGACTTCAGTAGCAGTAAAGGTAGACGAACCAGTTATCTGGAAAATCCCACCCTCTCTACCATGTCACAGCAACTCAACACCAATTACATTTTGGATTGAGAGTCTTTTCAACAAACTGACAGTTAATGATCTATAGGCAAAGACTGTTTGACAAGCATGGCTGAAATGTAAAGCCAGATGTGAAAATCACCATCTTTTCACATACAACTTGTGATGAGAAAGAGGAAAATATGAATCAAATTAGCTATCATTACAAATAGTGGTCTGGAAATGAATCGCAGATGTTTTGATGGAGAATGGGCTTTTCCGTAACGCAATTCTTCTGAAAAGTGCCCATTCTGCATGAAAAGGATTCTTTTTTTTTCCCCTGAAGAGACTGATTGTTCAAAATATGGAAGTATTCTAACCATGCACAAAGACATTTCTGCATGCCTTTGCAACGTTCCATGGAAGCTGGATTTTGTTCTCCGGTGTTCATCTCAGCCAAACTCCTTAAATGAATTACATTTCAAATGTCATATATCTATCATCTTTAAGGGAGGAGACCACAGAGGATCAGTCCAAAGAGAAGCCAGGTTTAAAGAAGCTTACAGAAAGAAGTTTAAAGCCAAGTGCTAAGACAGCTTTTCCAAACAGAAATATTTTGGTCTTTCACCTTACATTTTCTTGTTATTAATATCTTTTTCTTCTTCACTGTAGCTACAATTCTTTTCCTTACTCAGTGTTTATGCTATACGTGAGTCAGTAACAGTCATGTGATAAGCAGAATAGTAATTTGATAAATTAAGTGTGGGAAGGTGATAGTCTTTGCAGGATTGGGGAGAAAAAATAATTTACAGACAGTGGAATATGAAGGTGCTGTAGGGGGGGTAGGAAATTCAAGTGTACCTTAAAATCTTTGATGCTGAACACTTATAAATTTTAGTTCCCAGGCACAATGGAAAGTATGGTTTTTTCAGTACAAAAACACTTTGATGATCGAGCTGGGAAAGCTCCACAAGACAAATTATCAGACTGGACCGGTAAATTTGCATGTCTCATGTTTGGGGGCCACACAGAGGGATCTGAACTTCAGTTGCCAGTTAAGTGGACAGCAAAGTACAGGCTTGTCCAGATTCCTGTGCTGACCTGTGGAAGAAGATGCCTGCTCTTTTCTGACATGCCATGTGGCTATGGCATGAAAATCCTTGCGGTTCCTGATATCTCTAAACGAGGAACGCTATCTGTACAGCCACTCCAAACAGAGAACCAGAACAGTGCATAATGTGGCACGATTCCTTCTGAAGATTATCTAAATCAAGTAAAAGGGAAAAGTGGTCAAGAAACAAAGAAAGCATTGGTTTACACTGTATTGTTCAGGCTTGCCTTTAGACACACGTGGAAAAATGTTTACTAAATAACTCAAATACTTAGCAGTGAGATGCATTTTACGTTAAACTGAATTTTCTGCAATCGTACACATGCAAAAAGGGAAGGAAAAGGTCATCAAATTATTTTGGGTACCAAGTTGTCAGCACTGTTCTGCAGATGCAAACCCCTCCAATTCACCAAGAATGAGCCATGTAAAAACGCAAACCAAATAGATTCTTCACTCCAAAACAAAAACAAAATAGTCTACTGTCCACACAGAGGGGACTCATACCTTCAGTTGTGTGTGTTGCAACCACGCATAAGGGCATTGCCTCTTTAATACCTGACTAGGGCCCGTGATCCGAGTCCAATCCTCACTCTGCCAGGTGAGTAAAGACATTTGAAAAGTGCTTGACCAGAACCACACTCAACCCTTAAGCTGGTCTCAAGAACTCCTCCCCAGTCCTTGCCAAATCAATTGTGGTCTTTATAGCTGACTTAATGGAGTTTTATTTTTTTAAAAATAGAAAAGATTACATAAAACAGCAAATCAAAACTGACTCAGCACTGCACTTCAAATAAATCTCTCATTCTTTTGGAAAAATACCTCTCAAGAAAAGGTCTGATCTACCTTGCGTAGGACTCTCCATCTTGCCAACCTGACTGAAATGCCTGTATCTCTAAGTCACTTTAGAAAAAACAAGTGAGGTGCTTTTTTAAACGCTGTTCTTGCATATCAGATCACCCCCCCCCCCCCATAAATGGCATTGCTGGGGTCTGAAACTAATGCCAGGCAAACCTCAGGCAGGGCAGAAAACATCTGTAGGGTACAACACGTACCTGCCAACTGCGCTATTTCCAACTAAAGTCTACAGCCATTTCAAGTTATCTACTGCCTTAGCTACCTGTGGATGACTTTCCCATTTTTCTACCAGCCACTGCTAAATCTCGAAGATTTAATTAAGAAAAAAGCACTTACAGCACACCCAACCTTTAAACCATATGTTGCTGAACAACTTGCTAGGGTTTTAAGTAAAATGATCAAACATACAAGCATGATAAAGTGACATATTTCAAAATCTTCTGTTGTTTGGAATAATCACCTTCTGAGAAGAAAGCAGTGATCCAAATCACTGCTAGTAATAAGCAGGAATGCTGCCTGAGTATTATCAGCGATCCTGCAGTTACCATCCTAAGATGTCTATAATTAACTCCTGCCAAAAACAACACCGCTTACCCATTCACAGAAGATTCCCAACAACTGCAAGTTTGTTCCTGACTTCAATATCCCTTTTAGTCTGAAAAGAAATTACCACACTGATTTATTCAAAAGATGTGCTTCCTGTGGGTAATCAAAGTCTTTGTAACCATCTGCAGTTCCAATTGCTTAATTTCTACCGCTGTTAGCGCTGGAGAAGGCACATGGATCTAAGGGAGCCAGCTGGATTCTTCTGGTTGTTTGTGCGTCCTCCTGGAGAATCATTCCCATCAGTTACAGCTGAACTGATCCATACTGTGGTAGGCCCTAGGGGTACCAGGCAAGAGCAGAGCACTGCACAAGCACGCGGCAAAAGACAGTCCCTGCCCTGAAGAGCTTACAGTCTCCATGAGAAGGAATGGCAGCTGCAGCGAGACACAATCACTCACTAAACACCTGGCAGGAGCAAGACAAGAACGAAGAGCCTCTCATGAAGGAGCTTTGTAAGCTTTGTCAGCTTCAAAGAGCCTCTTCACCAGGCAGGTTGAAAGCTCTAGATCCTAGGATTTCTCTTTTTTTTTTTTTTGTGGACATCATTGCAAACCACGACACCACTTGGGGAATATTGCAGCAAAAAAAACTCCAAAGTAAGATCAGTTGCTACTGGCAGAGCAAGGACACCCAGCCAATGCGCAGCTCCTGCGGGACTCCCCTTTCTGGTTGGAACTCGACAACCTGATGTTTCAGCCCTTTCGAAGATGCAAAGCAGAAGGACTGCTTTTGCATAGGTGATTTGCAAAGCCAGGACACTCTTGCACAACGAAGCTGCCCTCGTTCATGCGGACCAGATTGAAAGAACAATCTCAGTCAGAGCCACTTCATTCCCTCAGCAAATTTGAATTAGGAGAACAATTTAGAAAGATCATTTGCTTTTCTCCAGTGACATCATGTCTTTTAATGCCACTTCCCTTAATTCTCCTTTAAAGGCTGCTACCTTCTGTGAGTTAACAGGAGCTGTGCACTGAGCCGCTTTTCTCGACATGAAACTCGCTCTAAATCAAACGGGACGACATTTGCATGGGAGCTCCTGGGAAGCAGTATTTGCCACTCTCATTTTCTGTCTCTTGACATGAAGAAAACCAGATTTATCTGCAAACTAGAGAAAACAGCATTTTGCATCTATTTGTACAGAAAATTCAAATACTGAGGAAAAGGGAGGTGTTTTTTCACAGTCTAGAGGCAGAACAAATGTCCTTTGGGTACAATAACATCTGAGGGACACTGCCAGCTGCTCAGCATTTAATATGGGACTTTGTCTGGTAGCTGCTTATGGCTTTTAATTCTCAGGCTTGCAATTAAAGACATCATCTACCTGCCAATCTTGAACAGTAAAAGTTCCTCTGTTTTTCATCTAAGTATCTATGGAAGGTTTTTCCCACCTGGCTGAAACAATATGGATTTATTTCTCAAATATGAGATAGCTTTGTATTTCCAGGAGCACACACTTAAGCTTCTGGTGAAGATGGAAGCTTAGAACGTACCATCATTAACTCTGGTGAGCAGGACCTGAGTTAGTTAAGCCTAGATGTGAGCAGCCACACTACAAAGCAAGTGTATCCTAACGATCCTACGTCCTCCAACAGCTGCTGACACTTCAGGGAGCGCATCCCGTGGCTCTCTACAGCACCCCACACTTCTCACCCAAGGAGCCACAGAGGAACTGGTCTCCTCTTTATCTAAAAGGGTTGTGAGCTGTAAAAAGGCACTGAAGGACAAACTGAGTCGGAATGACTTACCTTCCACCCTAAGTGTGTCTACTCCAAATAAAACCAAAGCCCATGTTCTAACTTCCGCTCCCCGTAAGGTCTGTCCCTGTTGATAGAAGCACTAAGCTCACTGCAGGGTTTTGCATGTGACAGAGAGAAGATAAAGGACAACAACCTCTAAAAGTCCAACCTCACTGTGAAGGCACAGGCTGTAGATCAAAGGTGCCATGATAAAAAGAGAGTTGAACGTTTCAGAGCTTGCAAAGCGACGCTTGATTTTTTTAGAAAGTTGAATCGGACAAGAGCACAGCAGCTTTCCAACAGCAACATTACTGAGAGCACAGCTGCAAATAGCTGTCCTACAAGCAATCAACCAACTGTGGATCTCCACAAAAATGAAGCTCCAATGAGCTTCTCAGATCTCTTTTCAACTTCTAATCAACTGCAAAGAACAACAAAATTACAGAAGCAGGAAACCACGCTTCCTACTCTTTCATGAAAATCCTTTGAAACTCCTCCACTAAAGTGAAGATTTAAATAGTTTCCCAGTTATAAAATAATCTCTGCTTGTTTTTATCAGCATGCCAGGCTCTTGGAAAACTCTTCTGTGACCTCAAGCAGATACATCACACATAAAGTTACTGAGATTCATTAGCTAGTTATCTAGACTCATTAGCTTTTGTTTGCTTCAGGAATCCCTTCTAGTGCTGCCCAGATGGGTAGAAAAGGAAAGGCACCTCAGGAGATCCAAGTCAGTGAGTGAAACAAGACTCAGGAGATGCAAATATGGGGTTTGATTCTGTCTCAGGGTACCTGTGTAATCCTGAACAGGTCATGGAGAACCTTGCTCTGCCTTAGTTCTCCAGCTACACAACAAAGTAATTCCCTGCCTCAACAGAACCTAAGGTGCTGAAATCATGAAGGCTCAGCTATTATGGGACTGCAGTGCTCATAAATATTCAAAGAGAATGAAATCAGGAGGGGGGAAAAGACTATGAGTACAAGTACGGAATCGGTAAAACCAAGTAATCTGATCTTACTGCAATGATGCCGCAACAGGCAATGCTAATCATAACATAAAGGCAGCTGTGCGTAGAAATGTGTTTCTTTTTGGCACTGTCTGTTCTGGTGGTTGTCACACACCCCCAGGAGTTGAATGAGTCAAGCCATGGAAAAAAAAAATCCCATCAACATGACAACACTCTGTTTGCCTGCTACTTTCCTGAACTCTTCAGCTAAGCCCCAGGTTCTCTAACTCTTCAAGGTGTGGACGTAACATGTTTGCAGATACTTCCTCTTTGCTCGCAACAGAGTTGGAACTTGACACCTGGTGGTTTAAGTAATCAGAGGCCAGAAATATCTGAAATGAAGCTTTATACTCACATGTACTGACCACATGATGCACTCCATCCCGTAACGGACCCTGAAAAGGGTCACACCTTCCATTTCTAGCATCAAAATCAGAAGCAAAGCCTGTCTCTAACATGATCCAGATGTTTTGGGAAGCCAGTTGCAGGTGTGGACGGTTACTCACCTTATGTCACATCCTCAAGTGATGTGAACTAGTGCTGAACTTCCAGGAGGAGGTTACAGCCCTTAGCTATGGCATGCCCAGGGGCTAACCATGTAGGAAGGAGTGGGGGACACGAATCATCATAGGTAGTTCAAGCCAAGACAAACACTGATCTTACTGACTAGGCATTATTCCGAGTTGCCTTGTGGCAGCAGATTTCTCTTCGGTGATAGCAACCTGATCAAGGATAATAAATCTGCAACTACCTTTCACTGGAGAGTAACCTGGAAGGACGCTGGCACTCATAGACATGTATCCAAGAGGTGTAAGACTGGCTTTCTCCCACTAACTTACTGGGAGATTACACAGTACTACATCAAAGTTGATGCCCCATCCCCGGAAACATTCAAGGCCAGGTTGAATGAGGCTCTGATCAACCTGATCTGGTTGGAGATGTCCCTGCTACTTACAGGGGGGTTGGACTGGATGGCCTTTGAAGGTCCCTTCCAACCCAAACCATTCTGTGATTCTATGAAAGAGCAAAGATTAACTTTTTTCTTGTAAAGAAAGAAAAAAATAATAATGCATATAAGCATATACATGGTAACAGTAAAGACTAGCGTGCAGTTTGGCCCAAAAATCAAGTCACCAGTGATAAAGATAACAAGAGGAAAGACTTTTCCTTACTTACCAGGACTAAATTCTTAGTATCTTGGAAGATGGCAGTATTTAGTAATTTGATATACAAGACTTCTGACAGTTAAGTTAAGATCTGGTAGCAGTGCTGCACATGTGTTTTCAAAGACACCAAACCATTCCACGGCTTAAGGAGTTATCTTCTGAATTTCCTTCTTCACTGCAGAAAGGCAGATACAAACCACCTTGATACAAGGTCAAGTCGACGTAACTGCTAGCACTCCAGCTTCTGCATTTCCCCAGTCTGGCTCTTTCAAATAAAAATCTCTTCAGGAGAGCTCATAACTCTAGCAAGAGTTCATTAACCTGCTGCAGCCTCCGTGGCAGTTCAGTACGACGAGACCTACACCACCACAGCGGCAGGCACTTCATGCCAAATACTCACCCAGGTCAGCTCACTAGTTATTACGCGCACGCAGAAAGCACAACGCTAACAAACATAACGGATATTTTGGGGAGAGACATGCCACGACTGCTTTTTCACCCAAGGCCATATGTGCAGAGCTTTTTCTTTTCGACCCAGCATTTCAAGCCCATGGAGTCACAATGTTTATTGTCTGCCAGATGGACTGTGAAATGTATACTGGTCATAATGGGATTATGCAAGTTGTCTATTGTTTGAAGAATAATCTGAGCATTCTCCTCTGTGCCCTTGTAATGGATTTCCCTTTTTATACAAATTAGGAAGGCAAATTTTTCTTTTTAAATACTCGTTGTAGATATCTGCTTTCAGCTTTACCAACAACATTGTACTTAGACACATAGTTCAGCAGTATGAAGGGAAAACAAGATATATTTTTTTTACATGAATGGAAGCACAAATAACATATTATTATACAGAACCCTACGTATTAACTCTGATCACATACCTGTATTTCTCAGTGTCCCAGAAATAATGAAAAATACACGATGGTGCAGTTGCTATGAGTTACAGTTGTTAGCCCCAGTGCAAGTAAACTACTTTTCTGGAAAACACCTAACTTTGGGTATATGCTGGCAGTTCCTAAAGTCAATAAAATTGTGCAGCTCATCTAATCTTCACATGGTTATTTATTTTTCTAAAAGTTATTGACACCCCCAAGGATTTGATAGGTTTTACATGCAGAGAGCCTTCCAAATTAGTTGATTCCTCATCGCTTGCTGGGCAATGCTGTATCAGGTTTCATATTCCTCCACATCAACCATATCAAGTCAAGGATATCGGTGGCAACTTTCGCTTGCAGAGTCTGCTACGCTACTTTTTCATTATCTAGAGCTTGCCCTAAGCTTATTAACACTAATGCAGCACCAACCTGAAGGTCAAAGAGTTAGAACGCCACAGTCACACATATAACCAACGTGACGTTCCTAAATAAGCATGAATGAGCTTTGAAATGGTACGAACCAGACATTTTTATGGCTAACCCAGAATCAAACCAGCAATATAAATTCCCTTTCCCCTCACCCTGCCATGAAGCATCACAAATTGGATTCACCCACAGGTGGCAGTGCTTCAGAGGCAAGCACAATCCTGCCACAACCGCGCTGAGATCCTCAGAGGAAAATGAGTTGCAGAAGATCATATGTACTTATATTGGTGTTAATATGGTTCCTTAGTCAAAGCAGCTGTGAAAATGAATGGAAACAAAAAAAAAGAAAAAAAAAAAAAAAAAAAAAAAGTGAGTTTCTCTGAGCTAAAGATATTACAAGGGAGAACAAGAATGAATAGTGGCCTGTAGCCACTTTTAGCGAGGTAAAATGTGGAATATTACCCCATTTGAAATCATGAAATTGAAGAGAATTAACTGATAGACATTTTTCAGTTTCTCTCCAACTAAGAGGAACGAAAGGATTTGATAAGCTATGGAAACTCACTTACAAAAACCACAGCATTAATTCTTGCGATAAGCAAGAAGTTATTTTTCTTGAAAGAGTTCATTGTTCATAAGTAATTTAAGGACAAATTCCAATTCAGGAAAATACACTTCATATCAAAATCTAATACAACATCCAAAAGTGACAGGAAATCTTCAGGGTAGCAGGATTATTTTTTTTTAGGTCCAACTCCTGAGGTCTATTTTTAATGTTGATTCATAAAAATGTTGCTTTAGTCAAACATTTTTGAATCTGTGATTTGCTAGTGGTTTGGCAATTTTGGGCAGGGGGAGAACTTGAAAACATTCTCGGCTTGGCCAGAAGGTATGAACTGATTCTTGCATTTGACCTCTTCTGTACAGCATGGACTCAACTACCGGTGCAGCAGAAGTTCCCCGAAAACACAACTGAGCAAGGATCTGCTGTGTTAGATGTTGGGTAACTGTGTTGAGTACTTTGTGTTGGCAAGAATCTGAAAATCTCCATCTTTTTCCTCTCCCACGTTCCCCAAATAGTGCTCAGGACTTTTTAAGACATTGACTTTGTGTCTTTTTATTTGCTTCTGAGTGAGCTTTAAAAAGTCTTGTGTTTTCCAGGTTTCCTCTACAATGGTTTAAAATTGGAAAGTTAAATTCTTCTGTAACTCCCGGAGTTCAAGTGTTAAGAAAGACCATGACAACTGGTAAAACATGGAATATGAAACATATGGCAGATGAAGCCCTGGTTTATGCTACTATAATCTGCATGCTAAAGAATTTCTTGGGTCCTACTCAGTTTGAGGCAGTCAGCTGAGGGAATCTGCAAGATCACAGATCACAGTGTCCTGTTGAAGAGCAGGACTGGCACTGCCAGGAGAAGAAAACTCAGCGTGCTCAGCCCAGTGCAGAAAGCACTTCCCTTACACAGGATGTCAACACCCTAAGAAATGACTGCCACTAGCTCAGGTTCTTCCCCTTGCACTGCAATTTGGCAGGGCCCTCATGGAGCTACATAATCAAGCCCTTATTTTCCTGCTAGCTTCACGGTGACTGTGTTTTTCCCAGACCACTCCTTCACTTTCTCTTTTTGCCTCCCCATTTTCTACCATTCCTTTAGTAAAGGTTAAGCCAATTAAGAGCTTTCAATAGGCAGCATTCAGTCATCCAGGAGCCGGATTGTGTCTGCTTGTCCTCAGAATGGGCACAGAAAAGGCAACAGCAACGGAAGCTTTTCCATGCACTGTCCCACCCAGGATGCCGAGTACCTTGACTTGCAGGTCTTCTCCCATGAGGACATGAGGATTCTTCATTATCTTGCAGCATCATTAAGTTGCTCAGCGAGAGCCACAGTGTCAAACAAGGGTGGGTCTGTCAGACGCTGCCAGTTGGGATGAGATCATCCGGCCAGTGAGGCAGCCCACAGACCATTTGCTTTTACCTAGACTTCAAAAGCCACCTCGCTTCCAGCCAATAACCAAAGTCTACTTGATTCACGCAAATGACCTACAGATGAGGTACTTCACATTTCATTATTGGACCTCTGACCCACCCATTGTCCAGTCCCTATTTTTCCCCTCAACAGTCCAACTGGATACCCCAAAGAAGTTAAAGCACAGTGCCCAAGCGTCATACAGTGCTGACTTTCCACTGCTCTAAAAGGCAAATCCTGTGCTCGTATAAATATTTCTAAGCTCCAACTCAATAAACAGGCCCTTCATGAGTATAAAAATAACCGAGCCACGCGCCAAGACCTTTCACATCGCTGGAGAGGTGCAAAGGGTGTGCAGTGTAAATAAGAATCAGGTTCACAATTTCTATGCACACTCTTGTTTTCAACTTACACTTAGATTTGTTTCAGCTTTAAAACGAAGCTTGAACAGACGCCAGATTTTTTTTTTTTCTTAAATCCCAACACATTCCAGATTAGCTGTGAACAGGTTACTCTTTTCCATTCTCAGCCTACCGCTCTTAAAAGGACGCAGAAGAGGAGCTCAGGTTTAGGATCTGGTCTGCTGGAGAGGATCTGATCTCTTGCAAAGAGCACAGGTGCTTCTGTGTTGAAGTATCAATCAACCAAAGTCCCACATGACCATTTTATTATGTCTTTATGGCAAGCAGTCAGCTGTGGGGATTCTTCAGAAGCTCATGAGGTCACTCCATCTCTTTAAAGCAGAAATAATGGCTCTCCAGCAAAGAGTAAGAGTTGGCAGCTGTGATGTTGAGATGATATAATTCTACACAGTGGTGATGTGAGATTTTGCTTGGTTCCTAGAAGCAGAGGTAATCATAACAACAACCGTATTTGCTTAAAATTTTTGGACAAGAAAGGAGACCGAGTTTCTTGCAAAAACGAATGGCGATTGTAGAGAGTGAAAGGTCAGAAATTGGCTGTCAGAATTGGAAGCGGTTAGGGCCAGGCTCTGGCGCTGAAAACTCAAGGTAGCAAGCAGCGCAAAGAGCTGACTGTTTCCCCTGCGCTAACACACGTATCTTTATATTCTAAGCACCGTGGGCTGCTTCCCTGTCCATGCCTCCTCTGTTAACAGCTGGTTATCTTTTTAGTTTTGCCACAGGAAAAATGATGGTATGGAATTATTTACCAGGCTCCCCCAGAGTAAATCTATGGCACTGTATACCTTGGCAAAATGGGATGGACACTTAACACCGAAACGGTGACTCAAAGCATCAGCTTTCTGCATTTCATTGGTGGTGTTCAATTTACTGAAAAATAACTATTTAAAAGAAGAGCTGTGTTTCTTTTTTCTACAACTAAAGAGCTGTGGTGGAGTTTGACTTTGGAATAGTTAGAGATGGACTCAGCAACCTGGCAAACACCAACAAAAAAAAAGTAAACAGAGGTCACTTTACTAACCCTTAATAAAGTAATCAGGAAATTAGTGTATTTTCTGCCATGATGGCCACTCTGAGTGGCAAATAAAACTTCTTACACTGTGCCACTGTCTCTCACTGGCCTCTGTGCTTTAATGGTTTGTGAGGGCAAAACGTCATGTCGGTATATGTAATTTTGGTCACTCCAAACTCCTCCTAGATTGACAGGCACTGAAAGTTGTGACTTATGTAATTCAAGAGGTAAAAGCCCTCAATTTGAAACAAGGCTGAGGTGTGATCTACCAGTAAGATTTAACATGACAGGGAACACATAAACACTGTAGAAGAGGCGAGGGGGGGAGAAGTTTGCGAACTCTTTTTGCTGCAGATTAGGAAGAACTGGATTCATTAGAAAGTTTTAAATTTTTTTTAATCTGAGAGATCATCTGCAAATGATGGCAAGAGTGGTCTTACTTGTTTCAAACTTGCTTTGAGTTGTTTTTAGATTTGGTGTGATTTTTTTTCCCCAGCATTAAAGTTAGGTTAATGACTGCTAAAGTTAGTCCTAATTACTGTAGAAGTACTGAAATGCAACTTAAAATCTTTTGGCTTACTTTTATTGACATGGATGGTTAGCACTTCTGATAAAGGAGGTCTTTTAAAGATTTGGGTTTTTTTCCTTTCAGTTATTTTATCAAGAGCTCTTGACATACATGTGTAAATATATATTTATAAATAAATACATATATAAAAAAGTATAACCCCTGCCTGTCTCTCAAAGCTGGAAGATGTAAGGATTAAATATTTGTAAAAATATTAATTACTATGTAAAAAAGTAAAAATCACACCTGAAGGTAATCTTTCCAGCTGTCTTTAAAAATCACTCAGAAGCAAAGACTACACAAGTCATTTTTTACCGGAAGAGCTTTTTAAAAAACCAGTTGGCTGTTGAACTGGCTTTCAGTGCTGATGAGACTATTCTGGCCAAAATTTCAACTTTTTCCATTTGAAAAACATCAGCTGAAGAGGTCTGCTTTAGGTGCCTTGTGTCCCCGTTTACCTCTCCAGGCCAGGCTCTGCTGTGTTTCCAAGGATGCGGCAGGACGCTGGTGCCCATAGCTGTCCCCACCTTCTCTCCAGGGGCGGAACACAGCAGGACATTCTGGTTCAGATAGGAGAAGACATCTAAAGTATTCAGAGGGCAAAGCAATATCTTTGCATAATCCTTATTAGTGCTGGGAAAAACCAGTCTATGCAGATATTTGATATTAGAGCTCCGGACACTGACACTACGTTTCTGCATCACACCAATAGAAGTTATGTGGGTGACTGACCACCGTATATTTTCCCACTGAATCATAATTATAGATTCTCTTTTACCGCCGCGGCCAAGTAATTCTGTGATTAATCTGATTCACTGTGCAAACATAGCATCCACCAAAACTCAAACTGTCTTGTGGCTTAATCGTGCCAGCCTGGGGTACATGGTAGCTCACAGTAACCAGAGGCACGGGTCGGAGACAAAACTGAGAAGGCTGCATTGGATGTGTAAAATGTCTATTTCCAGGCTCCTACCTCGGAACGGCCACAGAGGGAGGCATTTTGCAGAGGACAAGGCTTGCATACTTCCTACTGCCCAGCTCAAAGCGCACAGCACGCCGGCATGTGCCTCTCCTGAGGCACACACAGGGAGCCCACACTCCTGACCTGAGGCTGCGGAGACTCGAGTCCTTTTTCCGGACTCAAGCTGCTCAAGAAAATTTTCTCATTGCTTCACAAGTTAAATCAAGTGCATGAATACACCTCACAGTCATTTTTCTCCAGTTCCGCTCCCCACCACAGAGACTCTGGAGCTGGCACAGTTCATTCCCTGAGGTCAAGGGAACGATGCCCATTTGTATCAGCTGATGATTTCAACCTCTAGACTTTCTCTCTGGCACGCATTTCTTTTCCACCGAGCCTGGGTATAAAGCAGAGTCCAGAACATACGGAGGTGAAGACACCCACGCCTGGTTTAAATTCACACTTCCACCCTTGCAGCTGCATCACAACAGTGGGAGTTTTGCAGAAACCACTTCAGTGTAGACATGTCTCCAAAGGGAAGGGAAAAAAAACCCAGCACACTTGTCAATGGTAAACAGACACCAGCAAGCAACGACAGCACAACTGGCACCGAGGTGAGGTCCTGCCTACCCCCCAACTTTTCCAACTTTACTTTTTTCCACAAGTAAGCACTAGAAC
This sequence comes from Tetrax tetrax, assembly GCA_009806455.1. Lineage (NCBI taxonomy): Eukaryota > Metazoa > Chordata > Aves > Otidiformes > Otididae > Tetrax > Tetrax tetrax. Next base: position 97,834 of record WHYT01016772.1, read on the forward strand.
AGCTACAAGGAAGATTCGGCACGCAGAAGTGGGCAAGAGAGACTGTCTGAGGGGACCTTCCTTGTAAAGAGAAGCTACACGACATAAAACTCATGAGAAGTTGTTTTGGTTTTTAGTGAGAGGTTTTGTTTAGTTAGAAGGTGGCAGCTTCTGTAGGAAACTGCTAGAAGTTGTTCCCCTTTGTCCAGTGGACTTGGCTGGGCCTAGGGCGGACCCACTGCTGGCCAAGGCCGAGCTGACTGGTAGCAGAATGTTCCGTGATAATGCCTCTGTGATAACGTATTTAAGAAAACAGAAAAAAAAAGTAGAGAAGATGTGAAGCAGCTGAGCAGGGGCAGAGAGGGGGAGGTGTGAGCCTTGTGGGCCTTGCAGGCCTCACCCTCTGGCCTCCCGCCGGGCAGCTGACTGGGCCTGACTCGGCCCGGCTGCAAGAAGTGGAGAGGAGATGAGATGTGAATGACATCCTGAGAGGCGTCTGCCAGCCTGTTGTGAAGAATTTTTCTTGTGAGAGAAACAGCTGCAGACGCCAAGGTCAGTGAAGAAGGAGGGGGAGCAGTAATGCGGCTCCTGGCCAAGATTCCCCTGCAGCCTGTGGTGACGACCATGGTGGAGCAGGTTGTCCCCCTGCAGCCCATGGTGGAGCAGGTTGTCCCCCTGCAGCCCATGGAGGCCCACGGAGGAGCAGAGATCCCCCTGCAGCCCGGGGAGGACCCCACGCCGGGGCAGGTGGAGGCCTGAATGCGGCTGTGGCCCGTGGAGGCCCCGCTGGGACAGCCATTCTGGAGGGGCTGCACCCCGTGGAAGAGCTGACCCACGCCGGAGCAGTTTCACAAGGGACTGTGGCCCGTGGGAGGGACCCCACAAAGGAGCGGGGGAGGAATGTGAGGAGTTCTTTCCCCAACAATGAAGTAGCAGCGTAAAACAACGCGTGATGAACTGACCGCGACCCCCATTCCCTCTTCCCCCCTGTGCCGCTCTGGGGGGAAGGAGGTAAAGATAATATTAAGCCTGGGAAGAGGCAGGGGTGGGGGGAGGTCATCTTGTTCTCCATCTCATTCTCCTGTTAGTTTTAGAAATAAATGAATAGTTTTCCCCAAGTCGAGTCTGTTTTGCCCGTGATGGTAACTTTAAGGATCTCTCCCTGTCCCTATCTCAAACCTCGAGCCATTTTTTTCTTTATATCATCTCCCCCTGTTCTCTCAGAAGGTGGGAGGAGAGAGAGAGAGACTGCGTAGTCTGGTCCCGATCTGGGCTGAACTACAGCAGAACTGTTGGCTGAGGTAACTGTGTGATGCTGTAGCATGTTTGGGGAGGAATTCCAGCTTGACTTCTGCAATGATTGCCTTATGCCCTCAGGCATGAGATTTTATTACCCTTATCTTGGCTAGCGTGGCATTTACTTATTGGCCACAGCCTTACTGCCATTCCCGACTGGGTGGCTGCTAAGCCAGCCATCCCGAAAGTTGGAGGGAAAAGAGTGAATGTTGATGAGATCATGCCTCAGCCCACCTACTTCCATCTGAAGTCACAAAGGCGCACAATCTAGAAGGGAATAATTACCCAGGGAACCCAAGTGACCAGGCAGTTAGAAACCAGAGTCACCTGGCTGGTAAACAACTGAGAGAAACATTCCCACCAAAAGGAGCCGTCCGAGGCCAGTTCTGAGATCCTGTTTCCAGAGGCTGAACTTCTGAAGTCTGTAACAAACTGGGAAGTGCATCCTTCCCTGCCGCTCAATAAATGCTGCTTCAGCCATATTTGAACGTGGAGCAATAGTGACATAAAGTGGCCTGGTGGGTTAATCACAAGTAGAAGGTGGAAGCGTTTCCCCGGAGACCCAGCATTACCTTGTAATGTTACTCTAGCGTGGCACGCTGTAAGAGAACAAGCCCCAGGTACTACCTGATTCTTTACAGAAGGTACACCAGAGCCCTCCCCATCTCGTAATGGTAAATAGCACGGGATTGACTGGGAGGAGTTATCTGAAACACCATTGGCTCCTTTTCATAGGTGAAGCTTGCAAAACAAGAGAGGCAAGGAGAAAAGCACAGGTATAAATACATGGGAAAACATGAAATATTATATTCCACTCAGATGCCTGGCTCTCCAAAAAGAAACAATACAAACAATAATAACAAAACCTCAGTATCATTTCAGTCCAGAAGCCCACAACCCGATAGCCAACTGCCACCTTAGAGGTCGGCACATGTAATGTGTATCTTCAGAGCAGTGTGAATGAAAGGAAAAAAAATAAAAAGATCATTCAGCTGTCTGACCTTCCTGTCAGGACCATCTGATCCATTTAAATTCTCTGCAAATATCAGTCAATATCTCAGCATTATGAAATGTCAGCAGAGACATACCAACTTTTCACCAGCGTCCTTTGCTGACTATTGTATCTCCATATGCGCACAAGGCAGAACGATCCCCATGTCCATTAGGGTTTCCTCAGGATAATTTAACACACATTTTCTTAGTTAACAACATCGTCAGTATTAGATCTAATTACAGGGAAAGCCATGTAGCTTATAAAATATAACTTAAGGTTTGTTTTATAGATTAAAAGCAAATCAATATTTAGCAATAATATTCTCAGAAATGTTTTCTGTAATTAAAGCACGATGCTGATTAGTAATTCAGGCTGGAATTATGGGCCTTGGATTTATTATCCAGTAGACTGATAGGGAAACACCCACCCTGATAAACCGGTGTTCTCTGAGTGTTCCCTCTCTGGCCATAAAAGATCACATCCGGGCCCTTGACGGCTTCAGGTTGGTTCGATGCAAGCAGTGTCACTTGTGTGTTAACAGCATCATGAGAGTTCATCGGTGACGCTGCAACAGTTAAGAACTCTAGAATAGCTGGCAATTTCAAAGATTTGGAGAAGATGATTTCAGGAAAAAGAAAATATTTTAACGTGTTTCACTTGTCAACGCTAAGCTTTGTTTACTTTTTACAAATTTGTACTGTGGCATATATTGTTTAGGTAGCACACACTACAATTGTAAGCATGCACACAAGGAAGCATATCTTGCTTAACTATAAATTATTTTTAGCTATCAGAGATGCACACTAAAGTATTTGCAGTTTGCCTCTGGATATCTCTAGATTTAGAAAACAAAGAAAAATATCAGAAATAGAAAACGACAATTAACATTGGTGACTTGTAACAAAAAGCAAAATTACAACCGGAAGTGGAACATAAAGAGATAACAACTGAGAGAAGGTGTTTCACAAAAAGTTGGGGCTTTTTTCTTCCAAAATTTCCAAATTGGTAGGGTTTAAAACACAACACACAAAAGTAAACCCAATTTTTTAGAAGTTTCTTTTTCTTTCCTTCTTATTTTTTTTTTCCTTCTGGAGAAGAAAGACTGTTTCTATGCTACACAAAGACTCTTTTGTTTCCTTGGATCCTGAAGTGTTAAGCCAGCTACTCTGCTGTGCTATCTATTCACACTGTCAAGAATTCCCTAAAATAAATCCGGAGTGAACATGGTCCATAGGTCCTGATGGTTGGAAATGCTATGTGCAGGAGAGCAACATGAGCGAGCCAGAGCTTTGAGGAAGATCCGCCTCGACCTTCTGAGCAGCTCTCCAAGTAAGACTCAAGAAGTACCAAGACCAAGCCATCAAAAGTCATCTACTTTTCTTCTCTCATGTCAACTACAGAACATGGACATAAAGATCTGAGAATGAAAAGATGTCTCACGCCCTCGGTCCTAGGCAGATCTCTGCCAGAGGTCTGCCCAACAGAAAAGGACTTAATTTCAGAAAATATTCATCTGCTGAGGTTACAAAAGCAAGCGATCCCTCAAATACGCAGAGAAGCTATTAAACAAGATCGGGTAACAATACAGATCATCGCTATGATCCACAGCTTTAGCAGTACAAACAGGTAGCAATTAGAGGTTTGATGCAGTTTTGACTGGAGAAATGATTACGTCACAGCAAAGGGGGAAAAAATCCACAGGGCACAACATCTCGCTAACCAACACCCCGTCCATTTTTTCCCACTTCCTCAGTAGAACATCCAAAATGCCTTGTTCTACATTGCAACCAGCCTAACTCCAAAGAGTCTGGACAGCAGAAATAATGACACAGGTTTAAGGAGGTAAAAAATCCTTCCTGCTCTTTGATTAACTGGGCTTCTTGATGGAGTTAAGTGCAAACAGCTGCCTGGACTTCAACTGAAAAGCCTAAATCTAAACACTCAGTGTTTACATAACCCAAACTTCTAATCAGGCAGCTGGATAATCCACCCATTTAAAGTATCCCTAAGAGTTTCAGGGAAATGTGATTTTCTTACAGCTAAGCCAATCAACAACCACTTTAAAAAACTCCAGCTACCGAGTTACTACTTTGGAACAGCAGTCTCAACGGGACGGGGTCGCGACCCCACAGTGAATCACAAAGCAATTTTGGTGGGATCCTTCCCCTTTTCTTTTTCTTCTTTCTTTTTCTCTTTTTTTTTTATTTCTTTCAGAAGTCCAAATCTGAATCTCTAATTTCCTCTGTATTCAGATGCTGCAAGGTAATAAATTAGAGAAGGAGAAAAGCATACAGCAGTGCTTATATTATAGGACCTTAACCTAAAATCTCCTGAAACCCTGACCACATCCATCTGGAACCAAGGAACTTGGGAAAGGTAAACTGCGATCGCCACCACTGGAGTCCATAATTTCTGAGGGGAAAAAAAGGGAAAGAGAAGCAGGACCTAGGAACAAGAACATTTTGCAAAAAAAACCCCACATTAAAAATACTTAAAGGACCATTTCCAGGATTCAATATTCCTTAAATTGACAGACACATTTGTAGTGACTTTAAGGGGCCATAGCGCTCCGTGTTTAGGGCCCTATCTCATCTCACGGTAGCGCTTTACCATAACTGATGACAAGGTCAGGCTCTTGGTTTTATTTTTATGTCTGACTGAAATATTTTCACTTTATTGCAGTTTATGATTACTTACCAGATACCCCAATGTTTGCCTGTCTTTTCCTAACTTATTAAGGTCCCTATGCTAAATCACATCTGCACACTCCCATTAAATAATGGGAGTCTGAGCACAAACATTTTCCCTGACTAATACCCAGTTAATAATCCACTCATCCACACAATCACTAATAATATATCTTACAATTCAACTAAAATTTAAGTGCCCCCCAAAAAAATGGGATGCTTCTTGAACTAAGCAGAGAAACATGGGTTTTACTTCTGAGCTACAGAATGATCCCGGACAACTTACTTGATACTTCTGTGTCTCCACATCCTACCTGTAAAAGGTGGTTGGTGATGTTTAGCTTTCAATCTGAGACACGGTAATGCAAATTATTTAGTTTTAGTTATGAACCACAACACTCAGGACTGTAAGTAAAGTTGTATTTTAAAACCAGTGAAATAAGTTGAAAACAAGAAAAAAAGATTTAACTTTTTTCCAAGCAGAAAGTGATCCTTTTAGAACATATAATAATAAAATAAAAATAAAAGGACATGATTTCAGACAGAGCTGATACAATCTGGCCATAGAGGAAATAAACTTCATTCAGTGTTCCTTCATTTTGTCACGACCCCATCACAGCAGCAGAGACAGAGCACTAGGGAAACGGCGCTGCATAATCCCCATCAGATTATATGCCAAATATTTTAATTCCTAGACAAAGAGCTTGAAAGGTTTGTGGCCAAAGCTGAGAAAGAGCTTTTTTTATTTTTAACTTTTAAAAATTGTTTATAAATACTGCAAGGCTGGAAGGAATGTGGCAAATTTTAATCTAGATCTGAATACACAGACAAAAATTTCTTCTGCTTTTCAGTGATACCCGAGGTCCCTTTCAAATAAGTTGAATATACTGGTAGAAAAATGGAAAGTAACACCTCACTGTCAGTGGACAGCAGTGAACACAAAAACATTTGATTTGATAGAAAAACTTCATGTCCTTCACCTTCATGCTAAGAAGTCAGCTGTTATATCTGCTCTGCTCTTAGCTCTGCGTTGTTGCTCTTGGGACTACATGGCAAACTAGCTGTCCTCCAACCAAATTGCACAGCCCACCCCTACCAAATTCCTATGCCTTTTTTGAGGAGTCTATAGCTCTTTTCATCTTTCCAGCTTCTTTTCCGCTCCTGTGGCTGATCAGCGCAGAAAGTCTGGCAGAAAGAGTAGCAGAGACCAGCACTAACCCTACGAGAGATGAAGTGGTAAATGATAGGAAATGGAAAATTATTTATAAAATGACAAAATAACTTTGGTTCTCTCCAGTTCTAATTTTCTTTTTAATCTTTAGGCTGAGACCACCTCTATTTGGCTTTTTTTGAGATGTGTTTGAGTTTTGCAGCCTTTGCTGGGAACACGTCCTGTACCGAAAGCCCACGACACAAGCGCACACAGCACGACACAACGGAGGATACCTGGAAGTCGTAGTACAGCATCTGTGTCCAGTTTCCCTCTTGAACATATTTTAATGAGGTGGCTTTTAAGATAAAACATTCCAATTAGGCAACTATATATTTTCATTAAGATTTCAGTTTGGCTTGCTTCCCAACAACCTTCCTGACAGCCAAAATAATGGAAGTATTGCAATTCAAACATCTGTGCCTTAAAAAATAAATGTATCTGCAGTATTTGCTGTTGAACAAGCAGCCAAGTCAAAATACTATCTAGTAATTTTAAAGAAATAAAGTAAAGCATAACAAGTTTCAAGTGAAATACCCCTTCTGCACTCGCACCTTTACACAGCCTCGTTTTCTATATCTTGAAAACGCAAATAAAGTTTTATAACAAGATGCAAACATAACTTTTTCAGCAACAAATATATCAAATCAGACTCACGTAGCCGTATACTTAGATTGCAATGCATTCTTTGAAGCAAGAGTCATTTTGCAGTGTCTTAGCACAGTGGGATTCATCCACAACTTGAACCTACAGGTCAAACTTGTATGTGAGAATGTGAGTAATAAAGCCCATCCAAAATGAGCCCACTTAAATATGTTCTAGATCTGTAAAAGACAACATAGAATAGTAACATCAACCTGTATGTGAGAGCACTAGTTACAACTGTTTTTATTTATTCACCAACATCCATTGAAGAGTGTCATGCCAGGCAGTGTAGTTTGAGTTTTGTTCCTTGTCCTGCTATTCCTTAGCTGTGTTAACCTTGGACAACACATTTCACTTTTCCCTTGTCTGGTCAGCAATAACTTGTGACGAAAAAAAAAAAAAAGGCTGTCTTTCTAACCCACAAACAGCTCTAGTCAAGACTGGAAATTTAGATGCCAGTGTGAGAAGTAATAGCAGTGGTTCTGTCTGCAGAAAATGAAGTGCAGAGTGTCTGGGTGTTTTAAGACAGAAGCTTTCCAGCTCTCAAACTGGCAGGCTCAACCCTGGGAGCTAATCTACAGCCCTGCTGTCTGCTTACAGCTGCTTCAGCCCCAATTAAATTAAGTTGTTCACACAGAGCTCCAAATCCTATTTAACTTTGCCGTATATCTCCGTATTCACACCGGCGTGTAAAGAGCCCCCAGCCAGGGGTACGGTGCAGAACCAGATCCTATCTGCTGGCTGACTCCACGCGGCACCATCTGCGGCTGCGATGCAAACACTGCTTTCATTCTGGGGGGGTTTCTAACAAAATTTATTTGAAGTCTGAAAGTGATAAAGTGTATAGTAAAGAAATGTCTATAGTAAACAATTACATATTCAGCATCTGCTTATCTTGTTCAAAAAGAGGGGGTTTAAAATATAAACAGTAAGAACTATATTTAAAGATCCAAAACTCATTTTTTTAACAAGGTCTGCTCACAGAAAATGGAAGGGCATTTCTTTCTAAAAGCATAATATAATTTTATAGTACTTCAAGCATCTCTACTAGATGTTTGCCTGTGTTTCTGTTCATCTGAAAAGGAAACGGTTACAAAAGCACCACTTCACAAATGCAGGATCACACTGCCAAGATCAGGCACAGCTTGCTCATAGTTTCAGTGGGTGCCCACCATATTCTGACCTAGGGACTCCAAAGACAAGAAAGTGTGTCAAGCCACAGCCCCTGAAAAAAAAAAAAACAAAAAACCAAACCAAACAAAAACCTAAGGCAGAACATACACACAACATGTCCATGATGGAGTATTCCAAGCAACAACAGGAAAACGAAAACAAAACCAAACTATCTGATGTGCATAAACTGGCTTTTCACAAAATAGGAAAAAATAAGTTTCTCACAGGAATTCAAAGTTAAGCTATCTCCCAAAGGAGAACTAGCTACCGTCTGTCATCGGTGCCCTACTAACAGTTTATTAGTCTGCTGACATCTCCACCTAGAAAAAAAAAACTGGTAAACTGTCTCAGGATGAGAGGCAACAGTGAGTGAGGAGGACTTGCTGTGATGTGGTGGTGGCAAGCAGGATTTTTTAGACATCTACACTTACTTCGTGATAAAATGCTTCTAAGATGGTGTCACTTCCCTCCCAGACAGCCCAGCTTTTCTTAGCACCTGATACCGAATCAGTGACCTTCTGTGAATCGGAGCTAATCTCAGGATATGTCACATCTGTAGCAGAAGGAACAGCTGAGCAACACTTGTCCAGGCATAATTGAACCTCAAGATTGCAGAGCAGTGCGTGATTAATTGGCTGAAGGATTCCTGATAAAGAGGAAGAGGATAATGACCTGCCTGGGTCAATGGGTGGTGCTCTGCTTATCTGGAAGCATAACAGGCGTTAGCAGAAATGCTCCTGATCAAGGTCACAACGAACAGTGACAGATTCTGCGTGAGTGTGAATTTGAGGCATTTCAAAATCACATTCCATAGAGGTGCACAGGGGTAAGTGTACTTAGGAAGAGTATTTTCATGCCTTTTATGGTTCTGGTTCAACCATCGTTATTCACAAAAGTACTGCCTGGAGCCTAATCTTGAAAACACCCACCGATCAGTTTTGCAAGTACCTCCACATAGACTTGGAAAGCACAAGCTTAAACCAAGGCAATTCTTACCTGATTTTCACATGGATATTCTAGTTTGTTCCAAGGTTCTCCTAGAAGCAAACACACAATGCCTCCTCGTTGGAAAAGGGGAAAGAGCCACCTGGAATGACTTCTGTGGGCAACAGCAGTGGTGACACACGTGACTGTTGGCTTAAGAACTACATTGGCTCTCTAGGACTGCTCAGCTGAGCTAAAAAGAGCAGGTATCATTTCTACTCCACACATCCAGCTTCTCAGCAACCACGATAACCTCCTTGGTGTACCCTCAGGGAAAGGAAAGCCTTGAACGTTTCTAAGGATGGACTTTAGACCAAGCACGGATTGTAGATCCATCGCAGTTTTCTGAGATCAGCTACATCTTGTGCAATCAGTTTGCAGCAGCAAAGTTGCTGTAAATACCAGCTGGGTAAGTTCAGGTAAATTTAACAAAAAGATGCTAAACATGGATTTAAAATAACAAAGACAGCCTTCACAGAGAAGGCTAACTCTTCCCTTCCTTACTCTTCGGATGAACAACAAATTGTTTAGTCAAACAGCTCTCACTCCCTCCTTCCTACTTTGATAAGAATTCCACCTCCATCAAGCAGCTGAGTGGTTTTTTTTCTCTTAAATTCTAAATATTCCTAAAAGAGATTCTATGGGAGCTGAGCTCTTTACGCTTCATGACTGCACTCCAGCTGCCTCGAGCCTAATGATGGTTTCTTCATCTGCCACACAGATTTTAATACACTGAGGTTAGAGCTCAATTACACCGCTGCTGGTGGAAAATTGAGAGGATGTCAGTTTATGGGAAAGAAGTGTGAGGTAGAGTCCTACAGGGAGGAAAGTCACTCTTTGAAGCTTCAGTCGGCATCAGTTTATATAGGCCACACAAGAGAAGGTGTGGTGGGTCACCAGCTGACATATGCTCAGAAGAAATCTGAAGTCATACTGTTTTTGGCACCAATACAAATGGGCAAAGCATCAACTAGAACGGGATTTTTAGTCCTTAATGGAAAGTTTTCCACTTCAAACAACCACAACAAGTAGGAAAAATGAGCTTAAAAGTCATTCAGGACTGACATAATCAGAACATTAAAAGTAACAACAAGGAGTTTGCAACCTACAGCATTTTCACACTTTTTTATATTCCCTCTCCGGGCAAATATGACCATTCCAAGAAATGGACTGTGTGCTGCTAATTGTATAAGCCAGGTAAAAGGGAGTTCATGGTTTCATATGGTTGTCCCATCCCTTGACAGGCCCATCTGGCAGCACATCTCTTCTGAACAAACTGGAAATGGCCGAGTTGCCACGAGTAATCCATAGCCTCATCCCGAGGAAAAGAAAACAAAAAAAACAGAATTCAAACTGGGCTGCCCTTGAACAATGGCATGAGTACTGCCCATCTCCAGAGAGAAAGGATTCGGCTCCTTCCTGTTCTGCTCAAGGAAGATTTATAGCTGATCATCATACAACAAGGACTGGGTAAGGGTTATTAAGCCTTCCAAACTCACTTCACATTAGTGACTAATCCAAACTTATTTGGTGCATAAATCACAGGGTACTAAAGCGTTATATTTTCCCTCCTCTTTGGCTGTAATTCCGAATCCTCGAGGGTGTTCTTTTACAAACTCCTAATCTATTCACGTGGCCCCAGACGTGCTGAGCTGAATTCTAATTTATAATCTCACTTCTTGCTCACGCAGCGCTTTCCCTCTCCAGAGCACCTAGCTTTCCAGCATCCCACTTTGTAGCACGCTGCCCTCCGATGTGTTCTCAATAACGGAGCTCAAATCCAGCTCTAAAAAGTGGAAACAGATTATAGGGGGTATTTTGCTCCGTGCTGTGAGGACTACGGTGTTCTCTAGAATAGAAAGTGATAAAATGCACAGAAGTAGTCTTCTCCTCCTCCATTAGACATGGTTGTTCCCTTTCACACCGAAACAACTCACTCAGCCAGAGCCATCCCCAAGAATAGTTTTTTTAAAAAGCTTTTTTATGTTTTTATGTCTTGTCTAACATTTCCTGTATTTGTGTTGGAAGCTTAGTCTGGGCAAAACAGCACGTGTAGAACATGAGAGTTTCATGCCCTCAAGCTTTTATAGGAAGATTGCTAATATTCTGATGCTGCTATTTTAAGTCACGGCGACCTATGCACAAACTATATTCCTTCTTCCTGCAGCAACTAGCTGCAACTCTCACAAATTTGTAAAAAAGCACATCATTTGGCCTCCCATTAGGAGGCTGGCACTTCCCATAAATACATCTTGTTGGAAGAACAACAAGCACTTCAGTTTCTTCTAGAACAGTGCTTGGTTTTTCCACCTCTGAAAGTACCATTATAAATCACCAATCTGACCTACACATACCATACAGTCATCAACTTCGATTCAAAGATTTTGTATCAGAGAAAATTATTCCACAGATTCTCTCTACAATTATTTTCTATTTTCTTTTATGGCCTTTCATGTATTTGTCATGCCTTTGCTTCTATCTTAGCTTCTCCATTAGACCAAATAGGGCACTAATATAAAAAACATTTTCACTTGGATTGTCCTCCAAAATCCTCTTTGCTCATTATAACAGCAGCCTGGGATAAGTAACAGATGGAGATACCAGAATTGCAGCTATTTCCAGCAGTTTCCATCCAGGCACGGTATATATATGTATATATATACCATCTACAGTCTTTTTTTGTCTAGAATAAAGAGACAAAGCCACAGCCCACCTGGGGTTTGAGAACTGGGAAGCCACCTGCACCAGGAGAAGGGGCATGTTGGTTTTCCGAACACTTCGAACAAGAAGCATCCAGGAGAAGTCTGGCTTTAGATTAACACCTCACTCTTCTGTGGTATTTTTCATCTGTGGATCTCAAAGTACCTCACAAAGCCAATCAGCGTTGTTATTCCTGCTGTACTTGCCCCAGGTCAGCCAAGCTGAACTCTGGTGCTCTGAAACGCTGCTCAGTACCAAACAAAACACTCACTCTCCCCTAAACAACCATTAGAGTAACGTTATCTCTAGAAACACAGAAATTTGGGATTCATAATATGGATCTAAAACTCAGTTTCTAGGACAAATGAAAATAAAGTAAGAGCAATTGTAAATTAAATATGAAGCAACTTATCTGGGCTGGTTTTTTAGGCATCTGTCTTGAGATTTGCAGTGCAGAAATAACATCTGACATCACCAGTATGTACTTCTGTGCATTGAGAAAATCCTGCTGTTTATTTGGATCTTTTGAAGTCTAGTATCAATACAGCTTCTTAGTCCCCAGAGTGTCCTCAAGGTCCCAGATGTGTATTTTTAACTTCTGTAATTACGGACATTCCGTTCATGCTATTTAGCTGTTCTCCCCATCAGGGCTTCATCAGCTATCGCTCTGATTTTGGCATCACCGGGCTTATTTGCTTTACCATTTCCTAAATGTCTGTGTGACGAGGTGTGGCCTGCTACGCCAGTTAGTTCAGCCACACAAAAACTGTGTTAACTTAAGACCTGAAGTTCTTTGAGGGCATTTTCCCCTCAACGCAATCAGCATAAACCAAGGAAACCATAGTTAAGCAGCACTGATGCTCAGGCCAGTTGTACACACCGTGTTTTACATACCTTGCTGCTTGTGTGCCGTAATACCGACAGGATCTCACTGAGTCCACTTCCACACAAGCAGCTCACCCTCACCTCCAGGATCCAGCCACCCACGGTGCATTTACTCCGTCCCTGAAGCGCCACGGTATGAAACGGAAACGGCCAGAGGGAGAAAGCCAGTGGGGAGAGCATGAAGTGGTAGCTCAGTGGCAGCAGGCATCTGTCAAAATTTTTTTGCTGAATTTTTTAAATCATGTTGCCAAAAAAAAAATTGAAAAAAAAAAAAATCTAGGAATTTGATGGTTGAAAAAGCCAACATTTTTTAGTCTGAATGCAGAATATTTTAGAAAGTTTGTTAAAAAGCAGTGTGATGCAGGAGGATAGAAAGTGCTTCATTCATTATTTACACCAGTGTTGGATTTCAAGGGTGTCATCAGGGAAGTACGAGTAGTCTGTCAAATAAAACATCACCATTTGGTTTTAACACAGCAAAGAAGATTCAGGGCTTTCAGAGTCTTGTATTTTATGCTACCATCAGAAATTAAGTACAGCCAGGAGACAGCAGTCCTCAGGACAGCACTGCTCGAGTCCTCTATGTTTCACATCTTCATGGTGAACAGGACAGGAAGATTATGATCACGTGAAATTTGAATTCAGTCTCACTGGCAACAGTCTTGATGACAAATAACTATTTTCCCAGAAAAATTCTTCCCTCTGTATGACATCACTTACAATATCCCCATCCTGAAACTGTATGGTAAAGTATCAGACACAAGTAGGGCTTGGTCTTGGTGCAGGTAGCTAAGAATAAACACAGTTCAGAAGTCAGCACTGTCCAAGTCATTGTGTGTTGTCCTTGCAAAGCCAAATGCAAAGAAGAAAAGCAAGCTGGACACACCAAGTTGGCAGGAGCACAGGATTTATTTTTTTTTTTAGTTGCCATAAAGACCTACTGAAACAAGAGCTTCCCAAATCTCTGCAGGTATGTCTGTGACTTTTCCATCATCAGTAGCCTTGCTGCATAGGGAAGCAGAGCATTAGGCTTTCTTTAAAGGAGTTTTAAAAGCCCCTCTGTTCACTTTCAACTATTCATCACAGTCATTTGAAGTTCTCTTTTGCACCCCTCCTGCTTCTTACTCACGTCTGGTGCTGCATGTTACTACGCTGCAACCATAAATAACGAAGGAACAACACAAAGATACTGGATGCTCTGTTCCAGTGTCCTCACAGCCAAGCATTCCATAAAGTTCTTACGTTTCCACTACCATAAATACATAGGAGAAGGAGGTGGAGGTACAAAGTTCCCCATTCTAGAATACAGCCTTTAAACAGCAGTTTATTAGCAGGGTCAGCAAGCACACAGACTGAAAAACAAATAGTATATTTTAAAAGAGGATTTTCTCCCTCAGCAAGTACATTTGCATTGAAACCTCCAGAACAGATGACATTTAGTAAAATAATTTCAGGAAGGGATGACCTCTGTCAATAGTTGATCTCCTGGCAAAATCTGGCATTTACACCTCCAACATACAACAGGCTGAAGTGGGAGAAGGCTGGTTTTAACTGTCTTTGCTCCAAATATACGACGCTGTGCTGACAGTACGCTGCTCCAACCCACAAACTTATACAAGGTTCCACTGATCATATCCAATAGTGCTCTGCCCTTGGTGAGCATTTCTGTAGCCGTGCGACGCCCCACCGTTCTTGATCTCTGCTGTGCAAGTATATCCTGTTCCGTGACTGATTTTTCTGATTAAGGAAATTGGGGGGGAAACTGCAACCGGTTTTGTAGTTTTTCCAAATGAGAATTGAAATTACACTGACCACCAGTGGTCATTAAAAGGTTCTGTAAATGAACAATTATGGAAGAGGGTATTTCCACTGGTGTGGGTAAGCTGCCCAAGTACCAGCACTTCAAAGTCTACAAGGGAGCTGTGAAAACTATGTTAATCTTCTTTCAAAACTTTCCTTTCCATACACTTACGGTGAAAAAAAAAATCTCCTGAGAATAAATACATTAGGGCCAATCTTCTCTGTAAAAATTATATTTGGTTAATCATTAAGGGTAAATAAATTTATTCTGGGTATTTTCTGATGATGTTTTTGAATTCCAGTGTCTTAAAGACAAATATCCCTGTCGAATTTAGGTACTGGTGAGAACTAACCACAGTAAAATGTTACAGTTCCATCATTCACAGCGCCGTACAAAGCAGGTCTCGCACACAGCTGAAAAGAAATGCATCTCAAGAGTTTGTCATCACCTCTACAGTTCCCAGGCAAATCATGAGAATTCTTTTCAGTGGTCTCAGAGGACATTAGGTCCTTTCTTAACTGGCCATCTTAATTTCTCAACCTTGTTTTGCTGAATACCCATTTTTAAAAGTTACTTGCATCCACAAGTTGCCTGTGCACTCAGAGAGCAAATGGAATCCATGAAACTCAAGAAAAAGGGAAAAGTTGTAGCAAAAAGCTGTAGTTGTACAGCTGTACTGTAAGACAGTAAAGCATCTGGAGTGCCTCCCAGCAGGGAGGCACTCAGGGGTTAAACTGGACTACAGTGAAAGAAATCACTGGTGAAGGGCTCATTTATTTACGTTCCCATTAGAGGAGTCTACAAAGACGTACATCAACAGAAACAAACCATTTTAGTGCACTCATTGACTGAACATCCATCAGTGAAGGTGATCTATGCCAGCATGTCTTAAGAGTGACGAGATATTATTATTGTAGTGCCAAAGGAGGAGGGGGGCAGGGGAAGGAACAAAAGGGAGCGCTGATCCTTGCCTTAACAATGAGCCCCTATTCTCTTTCCCTGCACCTGAGCTCTAAAGGCTTCAAAACCAGTGAACTTTTTTTCATCAGCCACTAACAGATACGCTTCACGCCTTAGTGGTACACTAGTCCTTGGTGGTACGCTACCTCGTTTCCTTAAAAAGGAGCCCTTCCTCTCATAGCATCTCTTGACTGCTGTATCACCTCAGCTAAATGAAGCACATCACCTCGCTCATCAACGACACAACAGGCAGCTTTCCTCCTTCCCCCTTCTTCCCCACTGTTTGCACTCTCTGTTTCTTTTTTTAAGCACCTAACTGCCTATTAATCCACCAGACAGTACAAAAGATCCATTTGTGAGAGACAGAGATCAGAGCTGTAAGCACTCCATCATTCTGGGAAACACCTGTTTCATTCAAATAACCAGAGGAATAAAAGCAGAAAGCTGGACAAAAGTGCTGGTGGAAACGGAGCTGGGAGAAAACTCCCAGTGTGATGAGAGCTACCAAACTTTGGACGGCGGTCTTCTTGCTTTCTTCCATCAGTAGTGCAGAAAACACACACAGCATCTACACTACCAGACTCCCATGCCCGTGACACTGGTTGGTGCATTATTGACCACGTCCCTTGCTCTTTAACACTTAACAGACTGCAGAAAAGTGCAAACGACTTAACTGTAATATTTCCTGCAGTTATTTTTTCCCCTTTGCCTGAAATTTAAATTAAAAGAGCTTACATCATCTTAAAATCAGAACTATTTCAAACAGCTCCACTTCTGAAACACCCTCAGCACCAAAACTGGACCTTTCCATTGCCCCAGGTTTCGTGTTTGCTCTTCCAGCAGCACTGAACACGTGTTCCAATTTTGAAAAATGAGTACTTTAAGAGAGCATGAACATGGCTTTGAACTTTCATAATACTTTTGGTCAGTCACGTAAGTGCAACAGCAGCCTTCGTATAGATGAACAGGTACAGAAAGGGCTGGTAACTAGATGGCCGTTGGATTTATCTTCTTTGAATACAAAGGTAAGTGACAACACACAGACAAAAATACCAAGTGGCATAGCACAGCCCTGAGTCATTTTCTTTCTTTTATGAAATGAGACAAAATTGTACACCAAACAGATTGTATAAGCACCACAGGCAATAACTAAAGCTGGAAGAAGGCCAAGCTACATTAATAGCTGCTGTTTGATCTAGTTCAAGATCCCTGAACACCCAATACCTGCTGAAGTCAGTGGAAAGGCTCCTATCGATTTCAAGAGCTGCTGTACTGGGCCCAACAGGATTGGCAAACAATAGAGCACGGAGCAATGAACGGAGCTGACGCTACACTAATTAAGTTCATCACCACACTGGAAAGCAGGCTGTGGTAATACTCCCAGTAACTATATTTCAAGACTGATCAGCTTTTCCTCTTTCCAGAGGAATTTGTCCTCTTGAGTACATTTAAGCCTCTGAAGTCGATGGGATTACCAAAGGAATAATGCACCACAAAACCTGAATATTTATGGTAAATCTACCGCAGCGATTTCTAACGTACTGCGATCCAAGAATTCTGAATAAAACATCAACCATGCAAAGACAGATCTTCAGCTGATATAAATCAGCTGTTTTCCCTTTCAAAGCAACAGAGATGCAACAATTTGCAACCAACAAAACCACGGCTTACCATTTTCAAAATTAAAATAATTTTTGGACTATTTACAGCTAAAAGCAGACTCTCACTTTTATTTTCTTACTGTATAATAATAGCTCATTTCTGGTAAAAAAAAAATAGATTATTTCTGCTGCCTCAAAGTGCAATTTTTTTTTTCTTGTTGCAAAACTGTAGGCATTGTAAGAAACTATTTAGATTCCACAGTTGGTTTCTTTTAAGTTGCACTGCTTATACATTAGTAACTTCTTTAAGAAGTCCCCAGAGGAGGTGAAGCATGTATCGCATAAGCAAGCCTATACACAGGAATAATACAAACCACACCTTTTCTTCCCTTTTTCAGAACAGATTCTGTTAACAACACATAGAAACAAATACATAAGTGTGTGTGCAACGTGTATAGGTGTATGCAGTTACAGAGCCATCTCTATCCACATATATCATTAGAGTAATAGCCATCCTTTCATACGGCTCATCAATAGCAGGTTTTACTCACCTGATGGGCAATTTGCCATCGGGGCCATCCTGTCCGTCAGCACGCCTTATCTGCTATCATGCCTTTCTTCAGATCCCTAGTTACAAGTGAAAAAAAAAAAAGAAAAAAAAAAGTTGGATATCTGTCTCCTCTAAACACAATAAAATTAAAGCTGTAATCAGCAACCTGCCCTGGACAAGCAGGTTACAGAAGTGACAGGCCCCTGGGGACAATACGCAGGCCAAAAGGAGAAAGTTAGCCCCGATGCGTTCAAACTCAGAACCAGACTAAAAATAAATGAGATTTAAGTTCATCTTTCCTTCAGGAGACAAAATTATAAAAAAATAGTTCACTCGTGGATGGCTCCAGGATTCCCACAAAGTAGGCCGGTATGAAGAAATCTGGTTTCAGAAAAACGAACTCACGCAAGGTATTTTCCTATTGATACGGACTGAGGTAAAAAAATTATGAACAAAAATAAAAACAACAAAATATTATTACCTTTCTGAAACAGGAGGTGTCAATAATTTCCCCCAAATTGAAGGAATTAATGAAAAGTACTTCAAATGGTGTCAGTTCTGTGCGTACGCTGTGTACAGCTGTGCCCCGTGGTGGGGCTGCTGGAGCCGGTTGGAACCGGCTGGAACCGGCTGCCCACAGCCGGACAGGGAGCAGCAGCGCCGCCCTTCAAAAATAAGGAGAAATCAGCCACAAATGGGTCCTGGAGATTTTCCAGAGAAACCAGGTGACTGAGAACCACCGTTAGCGGTGACAATCCGCTGCCTGTCCCTCGCCTGTGCTCTACAGACCCTGGCCTGGTGCTCTGAAGGGACTCCTGACACCCAGGAAACACCGCCATTTTAACTTCTAGCGGAAATTTGGGATTCAGTGACAAGAGATCAGCCAACAAGACATCATCCATCTTAATTAACCAAACTCCAGTAAGCAGCTATGCCAAACGAATTAGCAACAGGCGCACAATCCCATCACACACATTCTCATTAGAGTATCAGCACTTCAGCTGACGGATCTGTCGTTAACGCAAACGTACTTTCGCTCTGCTTCTAATTGAAACCTTACTTCTGGCCAGCTATTGGGCTGGGAAAGCCAGGAGAACTACTTTTTCCATGTTCACAAACATCTCCGCTAGTCCTTGGTGTCACCACCTGATTAGATCTCTGGCACCGCCGGCTCCTCTTTGGCAACGAGGAGAGCATGGTCTCACCAAGCCTGCCTTAAAACTTGGACTTAAGGCTGAAGGCAGAACAGAAAGAATGGCAGATGTCCCACATCATAAACTCACTTTTCTGTGGATCAGCTGGTTTTTTTCTTAGTAAAAAGGAATAATTAAGTAATGAAATCAAACGAGAATACAGGGTACCTGAAGCTACTGTTTCTTCCAAACCTTGCCTACATATTTGAACAATAAAAGTGATATATAAAAAAAAAAAACCGAAAACCCAGATATGAGTCCCTGGTTCCACCAAACCCTCCTTGAGCCAACAGATTCTGTTTGAACTCTAACACAGAAAATGTGTGAACACTACACAAGTTCACACCTTGGCCAAAGCCGGGCAGACCCGCGAGACACAAAGTCCGTCCCAGTGTCGTCCTGATTTCCAGTCGCTTTGAAGGCTCTTCTCTGAAACAGCTGTCGCATATTTCAATGTAAGCAAAATAACGTGTTCTTCCCTGTGCTCGGTCTCAGAAAGTGCTGAAGCATTTCTGCCAATCGTTTCCCAAAAAATTCAGCCTGAAGCAGACCTCAGCATGTAGGATTTCAGCATGCACGGTAAAAGTTTAACAACATGAGAGGCTGCCACAATGGAAATTGTTCGGCATCACTGGTTTCACTTATAATAATGAAACTCAGTTGAAAGATAGTGTGATGCAGTAGCTTTACATAATAAATACCATTTTTTTTTAAACTAAAATGTTCTACAGAAATGGACTTCAGCTAAATGTTTCAACTGTCTGAGTTAATCTTGACTCACGCATTTTATTCTCACTATATCACTGTATTTCATTGTTTCAACTTACATGTACATTACCTAAAAATAAATGTTAATATACACCACGTGTGCACACTGTGATACCCTAGTCAGTATTACACTGCTATATATGAGAAAAGAAGGTTACTATTATCAAATGTCATATTTTCAAATTTCCAAATCAAAAGGATTTGACGCTTCCAAACTGAAACTTCTCAGAGTATCCCCTGCACAGCGAGTGCCCAACTCTTTCCAAACTCAGTGAGTGCCTGACAGGGTACGCAAAGTCATTTTGAAAATTCAAATTTTACTTCAGTAGAGAAAGTTTTACTTTCCAACCAATTCTACCACCAATGCATAACACCTAAACCACCACTCTGAGAGTCTGAAGTGCTCAAGTAAATAGAAGGTCAGCATCTGTGAAAAGGAGACATCGGGTCAATGAGAAAAAAAAAAACAGTTTTCTTCCTCTAACGTTCAAAATTGTAACGTTTTTGATAGTTTTTCTTTAATACTGAACAAAAAAAAAAAAGGATTTAATTAGCAATGCTATCACTGGGCAGTTTGTACCTGTGCTCCTGTCATTCACCTGGACGTTTTGCAGAGCTTAAATTATTGAAGCTTTGCAGCTTCTATAACTTGTTCACATACAACAGCAGAGCAATCCTAACACTAAGCTGGAAAGATTTTCTTGTTTTGTTGTTAAACACTAGCAGGTGCCTCCCCACACATCCGTGGCCTTCCCCAAGGTTCTCATCACTGACTCTACCCCTGTTACACCAGTCTCCATCACCTAAGAAGATTCATAAAAGACAAACCACAACCACAAAACTAAGACTCAAAGCCTGCTATGAAGCATGCAGGGTTCAGCTGAAAATTAAACATCCTCAGAGAAACAAGCCAGACACCTGGTCTCATGGAGCACATCTAGAGGTCATACTGGCATGGAAGGAGGCTGAGGGCATCACTGGAGTTGACCGAGAGTGCTTCGTTCTACGGCGCAGCAGAAATTGCCCTGGCTTTACCTTTTCCGTCTGTTCCAACAAGTTCTTGGTTCTTTTCTCACATCTGTCACTCACACTGCAGGGACAAGCTTGCTCCTCCCTGCCCCTTCCTTAAGCCATGGTGTCAACGGCAACAGTGCAAGGCAGGAACCATCTCTAATGGATTTTTTTTAACACAGTGAGTACCTTGGGACACTTCATTATATAAACCACAGCTAATGGAAAGCACCCTGCTATCTTCAGCCTGCTGTTGATCACGAGTTAATACCACATTTAATTCAACCCCATAAAGATATATTTTGATTCAAACTCACAATGGAATACAGACCCGCATTTGAGTATTAGCGCAAGGTAATAATGCACATATAAACATACAGAAATATATTTGTTACTTTAATATTTTAAAGACATTTCCCTTATGCAAATATCCATTGGATGTTCTGTGCAGGTTATTCCATACGCAGCTCCGTGCAGTGCCTGCCGGTAACGTTCACTGCTTCTGCTAACAATTCATGAGCCAAACAACTATCTGCATGTTCTCCTTCGGGCTGCTAACAAGGTCCTCCAGCGCTTGTTCTCCTATTATTACCACACAGTCAGTTCTCTTTAGACTTTAAAAAAATAATAATAATCTGGGAGAAAATAAAAACCATATGGGACAGCTCCGCAGCTGGCAGGAATCATTCTGACTCCGCTGCAGTCAGTGGGCCAGATCTTGACATCGTGTAAATGAAACCAAAGCTCTTCTCCAGTGTCCAGCCTACTGAGACCCTACTTCCCTGCTCAAACTTCTTTTTTTCCATCTAACATCAAGAACTAGAGCCCATCCAGTCCTCTGGGCTGGCAGTTATGGTTATTAGCACAACACTGTGGTCACCTTGGAACAAACATCTATCTGCAACTGCTTTTGGAAACGCTTCCTTGGAGGTGCAGCTCCTCTCTCCCGCTTTTCAGCTGGATGAGAATTGTCTGATCTACGCTGCATCTGCTCCAACAGCAGCAAAGAGAGACAGGGATCTACTGCTCTCTGGGACACCTGTGTCAGACAACTTCTCCCTTCCAGGTAAATTGCACGGTTACTCCAACTCTCTACATGACTTTCTACGTGATTGCCACACGTCTCCTCGTTTGCCAGTAAGGCTTTCCACAGGCAGACCCGCTGTCCACTTCTGCTGGAGACTGGTTTATATTAGCAGCTCCCTATGTACTGGGGTGGTAGACCGTGTCTTAACTGGTCATAGGCTGCCGTTTCAGAAAGCTTAATAAACTCCACTGAACAACAGCCTAAAAAAAGGAAATAAAAGATTTAACGGGCTGACATTTCTACCCCCTTCTGCTTTCTAAGAAAGGCAAAATAAAAACCAAACAAGCAGTGGCCCAAACTGGAGCGCACACATAGCTCTCCCCACAAATGCTTCCCCATTAACTCAGCGTTTGTCCGAGTTACCTACGACCCAACGTGGTTTCAATTTAGCTTCTTTATTAATCTTGTGCATTTCTTTCAACTGCTATTTTAAAAATAGAAACTTCATGTCGAACATTTTAATAGCATTAAGTTTCAAAGGCAATAAGCTGCTGTACTGATTTTTTTTTTCCCAAAAACTTTATTGCCAGATGTAAGTACGTGCGATTATTGATATTCTTTGTTTTCCCACAAGTTTCTCTTTTCCTTATTAAACAACATATCTGGAGTTAAGCAGCTCCATGAAAGTTTAGTGAGGTCCACGAGAAATCACTAGTCACCAGCCCACAAATCCATCTCACCTAACTTCAGGCACCAAACTGCTTAAATTAGGAGTTTACCTACACTGAACTCTCCCTGCAGTCACTAGAAACGACTACAGGACCATGAAGACCGTAAGGTACCAGAGGTGGTGGATGCCCCATCCCTGGAAACATTCCAGGCCAGGTTGGATGAGGCTCTGAGCAACCTGATCTCATCGGGGATGTCCCTGCTTCTTGCCGGGGGGTTGGACTAGATGACCTTTGAAGGTCCCTTCCAACTCTAACCATTCTATGATTCTATGACCCTGGGCAAATAATTTAATTTCTCTGCGCATCATCTTCCCTTTTGTAATTCTAGGTATGCAACCTACTGAGCTCAAGCGCAGAGAAATTCAGGGACATCTGAGACAGGAGACAAATGCATGGAGATACTTACCAGCACCATCTCAGAGGGTGTAACTCCTGTATGGGCCCAGTATAGTCTGTTACCCTCACAACAGGGTGAGTATCACACCAGTATCCTCCATTACTTGAAGCTGGAAGCTATGACTATGGGTTTTATCAACAAACCCTTACCCAGCTGGCTGGACGCCGAGATGCACGGCTAACGCAGCACGGAGCTCAGCGCAGGTTAGCCAGATCTTGGTACCACACGCTAAGCTCCAAGTTCCCGCATCTCAGGAAACTTCACGTAAAGATATTCTGAGTGTGTTTACACGAGGAACACAGACGTAGCTGTGTGACTGCAATCCAGCCAAGCAGATGAGCATCTCTCTCTCTTGAATACGTGAACAGACCTATAAAAGTCAAGGTAACACAAAGATAATTGCTCTCCTGGACTGGAGGCCTGGGAGAGGTAAGCTGTATTTTCACGGAGATTCAAGGAAACCTGTCAGTCCTAAGGTTATTTACACGCTTGCTCAGAATATCCTCCTACCAACAGCTGGGGCTTCTGGCAGCCAAATGCAAACCATCTATTGTAATATTATTCTTCTGTTGTAGGAAATAAACTCTTCCAAGCAGAAAAAAATTCCTTAAAAAATAATCCAAGCACAGGCACCAATTAAGCCTCAGAAATTAAATACTGAAATAATTTTTACAGCATAGAAAGATCAAACTGCAAACAAGCTGCAAAAGCCATTACTAATTTAACATTCCATTATTCCTTTTTTTCCAAAGCGTGATTTGTTTCTTCGAGCCAAGCATTCTTTGCTGGGACCAAACCTTCACATTAGATTTCTGTGCTGCGGACTTGATGAGATAAAGCAGTGACTTAGGACCAACAAATCACTTCATTAGAGAAGCCCGTTCGTAAATATTCTCAACAGCAATTAACGTCCTGCCGTAAGGAATTCATTTTGTGCTGTGCTCCTCACTCAGGCAAGACCTCCTCTCTAATGCCATGACTGCAGGAGAAGGTCTTAATTTTGAAGGAAGGAAAGAAGCTGTCCTGGCTCTCAGCATTGCATCTACGTTAGCTATTTCGGTTCTTCTAGGCAGGAAAAAGCAGCCGAAGGTTGGACGGAGCTGCTCCCCCTCAGTTCTCAAGCCATGTAAAAAATGGACCATCCAGTGGTTTTCCAGATGTCTCTGGAGAACCAGGATAATTTAGAGCATTTCTTCTCAGTGGAATGAATGGAATTGCTGGTGTCGCCCAGGATCCAGGCTGCTCCAAACACATTTACTACTTTTTGCAGTACCAGTGCTTTATGATAAAGGTGGAGGAGGTAAAAAGTATAGTTGAAAAAAACTGACATGGAAAAGAGGAATTTTTTTTACATCCCTTGGCCTCACGTAAGGGCCTGTCTAGGGAGCGGAACCGGACACTGACTAGTAGTGTGTTAGTCAGCCCCAGTCCATCCCTCAAAGCTGTGCAAAATCCCAGAGTCACTGTGGTCCCTGATGAGCACAGCCGGAAGCAGAAACTCAAGATGTATTACAGAAGGCTACGTTGCGGTTTTGTCTGCAGATATTGAACAAATATATCCTGTTAAGATGTAGTATAACTCTGTTTTGTCAGGAATATGCAGGCATCATTTTGAAATTACTACATTAAAGAGACAATATGTAACATCCTTCAAAAAACCACCAGTTCAGTATTACAATGCACTAAAAAATACAATACGCTAGAACAGCAACCAGACAGAGCAGCGGGATTCAGCCATTTATGTCAAGCCAGAGTTAGCATCCCAATTAAATCATAGAACGGTTTAGGTTGGAAGGGACCTTCAAAGGTCATCCAGTCCAACCCCCCTGCCAGGAGCAGGGACATCTCCAACCAGATCAGGTTGCTCAGAGCCCCGTCCAACCTGGCTTTGAATATTTCCAGGGATGGGGCATCCACCACCTCTCTGGGCAACCTGTTCCTGTGCTCTACCACCCTCAGTGTAAAAATATTTTTCCTAATATCTAATCTGAATCTACCTCCCTCTATTTTGAAACCATTATCCCTCATCCTGTCACAACAGGCCCTACTGAACAGCCTCCCCCATCTTTCCTGTAGGCCCCCTTGAGGTACTGGAAGACCGCTATCAGGTCTCCCCGGAGCCTCCTCTTCTCCAGGCTGAACAGCCCCAACTCTCCCAGCCTGTCCTCACAGCAGAGCTGCTCCAGCCCTCTGATCATCTTCGTGGCCTCCTCTGGACCCTCTCCAACTGGTCCCTGTCCTTCTTATGTTGGGGGCTCCAGAACTGGACACAGTACTTCTGAATATTTTCTGGGGCTCTAACTTTTTAAACAAATGTATGAATAATCATAAAGTTGTAATTCTTTAAGTTATTTCCATCTTTGAGAACACTTCCGTTTCTGTAGGGAAAATCATCCCCTTGCCGTTCAGAAGAAGGAGCTAAATAAACGTGAGTATGTGAACTGATTATAAAAGGCCTACTGAACTGGAGTAACAATAATGCCTCAGTCTTAAAAACATAGAAAGTAAATGCAATTTCACATTAAAGACCTGAAAACAAACTCAAGGCTAATATTTTCAGGGGGAAAAAAAAACTTTGATCTCTTTTTTCTTTCCGGGGGGGAGCCAATATCAACACGAGCGATTTTGTACTATATTCAGGAGTCTTTATGTGGGTTAATAATGTTAAAAGTTATTCCACTGCTTTTTCAAACTTTTCTGGAATCAGCTCCGTGGTGAAACAGGGCCCTATTGAAGGCTCTTGAATTTGCATAGCATGTGCAAGACATTTAGATTTATATTCCGTGTTAGGCTGGTGTGTTTAGAGTTTACTCAGGCATATGCAATTCATTGGCTGTATTGTTATCTTCACAATGAACAAGAACACTCACTTCATCTGCAAGAAATACAGCTTTAAACGGAGAAAATTAAATTTCCATGAGAAAATGTGTTCCATGAACATTTCCATCCATAAAGTCTCAGCTCAAACGTGCTGAGGTCGAAAGATTTTGATTTGAGCCTACCTGGGTGCAGTGTAACTTAGCTAGCAAAACCATAAAAACTTTTGAAAATGACTACTTTGACAGCCCTCCTGTAATGTTCTCTCTCTAAAAACCTTCGGCTGTCATGATCCCGTGATGTTCAGTGATGAATTTGCCCACAGAAACTGGCAGATTCTGCCTTGAAGACTTTGTAGACTCAATAGGCAAAGGAATCTTAATTATCTTGAAAACCCAGAGAACAGTGACCTTAGCGATGAAAAACTGAACCCGCTGAAATACAGACACCAGTAACCATAGAAATGAGCCATCCACTCCCAGTTTCCACTCAAATCCACGCTGGGTCAGTGCCGTGGCCCACAACCAACCTTCTTGCTAACTAGGAGAGCAACGTGCAAACCATCATGTGCAGCATTAACATACTTCACAGTGTCTGTACAGCAGAGTTTCTCCAGAAATTTAGTGCTGGACCCAAAAAGTCATCTAAAGAACAATGCAGTCAATAGGTTTGGTTGGATATTTGAGACACAAAAGTTCATTCCTCACTTGCAGTCACCACCACAGCTTTCTGGACGTGGTTTCCAAAGTGACACTAACATTGGCGTTACCTTAGGTGGTTTTCAGGTCTTCATACCAAGTAGGAATCCTGGGAGAGGGACACGGCAAAGTTGCTAGCACAATCGAAGCACCATCCCATGGTGGATGACTAGAAGAGTTTGGCTGTTACGCCCGACAAAGGAAAGGCAGAGGGAGCGTAGCTGCTGTCGCCATGTATGTCAGAGGGATGCACAGCAGAAAGGAGATCCATGTGAGCTAAAGAACAACTTTGGCTCAAGAACAAAGCGGCATCTACAGCCATGAATTAATTTGGGGAAAAAAAATGAGAAGATGAGTCACTAGAAAAGCATGTCAAGGGGAGATGTGAGGACAAAGAAGTCTGAGAGTCAGTGACAGAGGTTTGAGGAGTTTATGGAAGTGATTTTACGGTGCAGAGCCCATGATGCAGAAGGCTAGATTTATGTCTCAGCAGGCCTCATCTACATCTTCTGTTCCCAGTTTCCTTTCCAAATCCTTGATTCTGCACCATTACACTGTGTGAAAGATTCACCAACAAGATCAGCCCAACTACTGCAGAACACGTGCTTTCTGCAGGGCAAGAGAAAGGAATTCCTGGATCATAAAGTACTGACTACTGTGTGCTTTTCATTTTCATTTCTTTCATCAAGAACTTAATATTTGTTTTCTCACTGTTTGATTAAACCATAAAACTTCCCTTCAGGCCATTGGCCTTTTCTTCTCAAAGAGGTGGCTAATTTGACTGTGGAGCTGGTGGTCCAGAGGAGAATAAAATGCATCTCTTCAGAAGATATGGGACATGTGCATCGCAGCATGCTTTGTAACTACTTCTGTCTTTACTGAGATGTATCCACCAAATCAGACTAGAAGATTCCATCAAAATGGATATATATATGGATATATTATGGTGGGATATAGAACATATGAATTTTAAACACGAATAATGCATCTGTTCTGAACTACTGTTATTTTGGAGCCAAGCGAAACTGTGCTTGCTCAGATGGAGCAGTTAAGAGTTTTAAATACCGTAAGCATTTCAGATGTTCAACTCCCAGGGAAAAAATTGGGAGGCAGCTTTACCTTCAAAACCCACAGTCTCTCATGAATATAAATAATAGTATTAAAGACTCAGGGGGGGCTCCTTGTTCCTTTACTCACTGCAAAACCATTCCAGATCCGTTATTTCTGTGTCAGTCACCTGCGTCATGCTGACTAGCTCTTCTGTGACTTTGAGGTTATTTTCCAACTATGCAAAAATAAACCAAAAGGGAGGCTGTGGGAATAGATACGCCCGTTCTGACAGTTTGGGGCTACAGGAGGAGAAAGTGGTAGCTCTGCATCCAAGGGGGCTGCCACCATGCCATGTATCTGTTTCTTTTTTAACATAAAATATTTCACTGACTTCAACTCTTAGATGCAACTCAATCAGAGGTCTACTAGAAGCTTGAGGGATTTTATTCTTAAAGAATAAAGCTAACAACCTTTAGCATGAGTATTCCCCAGCCCAACCCACTCCCTCCACATTGGCGGAAAGTGGCCATTCCAACATTATCTGCAGGTGACATCATCATGCAGGTTAGAAAAATAAACAATGAAATCCTACAATTAAACTATAATGAACCAAAATACCTCGTTTGCCTTGGCTTAGAGACAGAGGTCACTAGCAAAGCGTAATTACAGACACCTAATAAAGGATATACAACATAATCACCGTCGCCCCAACATCACAAAACCTGGTGACTAAGAGCTTACTATAAAATTGATGTCATATCATTGAAGCATGTACTAATCTCTTTAGACTTTGAATAGAAAGCGTATGCCAATCCTAAAATAGAATGTATTTTCCTCCAGATCATTCATGATGAAGTCATATACATCTTAGATATTAGGAAAAGTTTTTTACACTGAGGGTGGTGAGACACTGGAACAGGTTGCCCAGAGAGGTGGTGGATGCCCCATCCCTGGAAACATTCAAGGCCAGGTTGGATGAGGCTCTGAGCAACCTGATCTGGTTGGAGATGTCCCTGGTCCTTGCAGGGGGTTGGACTGGATGGGCTTTGAAGGTCCCTTCCAACCCAAACCATTCTGTGATTCTATGAATTACCATCAAGGGGAGGTTCATTGCTGTAGTCCCAAAAGCAGCATTGCTTGGAGCCCTTACAACAGGAATACATCCAAGATGAAGATCCTGCCGGCATCTGGGCTCTCCATGAAGACACCTTGACCTGATTTCAAGCACGCACAACCTGAGCCTCAACGCCTCGCACAGCAGAAGGCACTGCTGAAAAAAAAGCTTGGGTATAAGCAGCACCATACCAGTTTAGCTCAGCAATGTGAGATTCAGGGACAGATGATAACTGTTAACATTAGGTTATATCTATACAAGTAAATTAAGTGTGCCTGGGAACATTCCTGGGCACGGAGGCCAGCTGGCACGGAACAGCCTGAGTCTCCGCCAGTAAACACCCTGAACCTTCAAAACAGGGAGGCTGCATGCAAACAGCCAACTGGGGACGGTCCCAGGAACACGTTTGCTGCCAAACCATACTCGAAAACTACCCGGGGCGGCGCTGGTTGGCACACGCCAAAACCTCGCCAGGGACTGTTCTAACAGTTTACCAGGGCGGGCAGTCACGCTGCTGGCCCAGGAACATTCCTGGGCATTGTTTAATTTATTAGCAGAGATATAGCTAGCTCCCTCCTTCCCCCTCCTTGCCCAGGTGAAACGTTTCTCTTGTGTAGAACACATTTCAGGAGCCTTTCTCACCTATCCATCCCCTCTCCCATCCCAAACCATCTCGTCTCCTGTTCCCACATGCAAAACGTACGTGGGAAAGGCTGGTTAAAGCAATGGGAATGGTTTGACTTGAACGCTGGTGGCTCGCAAAGAGTGCTGAAGGGTGGATCCACATCATGAGTAAGGAATGGTTATGAAGAAGGGTCACGTTTCCAAACTTGCCCCACCTGCAGTCCACACAGGGACCTCACTGCACAAAGGTGTCCAGGAATACCTCATGATTTTTTAAGTCATTTAAGCACTGCTAACATCAGGAGCACTCCAAATCACAACCTGCCCCACGCTCCTGGAGGTACAGGTGGGCTGGTCCATCAGCCTTGCTACCTGGATGGCTCTCCAAAGACAAGGAAATAGTCCATGAAGCACATCTTGAGACTGCTGGCTGCAGTCCCAATGCCTGTTTTTCTAACTGCCGTTACCTTGACACTGAAAACTAGCGATGCTCAAATCATTTTACTTGAAAATATATTTTGGTTAATGAAAAGAAAAATAATTTATTCCTTTCTCTGATTCACTAGAAAAGACAGGAATATTGGCTTATACAAAAGAGGATAAGGACTTGAATGAGAATCTTATACAAACATCTGTGTGTGCACATGTGTGTTTATACAACACCCTCATCAGTTTAAATTGTATTTTCTGTTAAGAAGATCATTTACCTTCTAATAAATCCTAATTAGATCATAAGTTCCAAGGCCAGTGAGAATAAATGTGTATTGACAAGTATATTGAGTGCTGGGAATTCACAAGACTCCTCCTTGACAGTTTGGGATATGTTGATACACGTTGCATGTGTAGGTTAACAATACCAGTAGTGCCTAACCTCTCACTGGTTTGCTGCAATATACAGAGAGTTGCTAGAATTCATTACCAGGAAGTTTTTGGAAATGGGAGAGGAACCCAAACTGACATGTGCTGGTGACTCACAGATGAAAACTACCCCTTTGAGAGGCGTTCTTGGTGCCGTGAATTTAAAGAAGCCCTCTTCCCTTGCTGTGTCCCCCCGTGTTTCCTCCAGGGAAAAATCTCCCCAGGCCACCTCCCTGGTTCCAGCTGAGATTCACCCTACCCTGCAGGAACATACCTGCTCACATCACCACAAGCCCAGGGGCAGGCGCTACCATTGCGGTTTGGTGATCTGAGGACCACCATGTATGTGCTGGTGTGAAATACCAGGCAGGGCGCAAGAGAGGGAAGGGGCAAATCCACTGTTTCTGAGTCATTCAGGTCTGGATCCTGATTTAAGAAGAATAACGTGGAAGTTCTGGTTGGTTTTTTCCTTCTTCCTTTCTAATTTTGTGAAGATTTCTCACAGTTTATGACAGGCGACGTTAGTTTGGAGTACATCTGAAAAGAGATCGTGTTCTAAACAGAACCCTAGGCATTAGGAAACACCGCAGCCCAAGAGCCATCCTTAAGACCAGTCTAAGGCTACATTTACATCAGTGGGGCAATAACAGAGGATCTAGAAAAAAAAAAAAAACAAAAAAAAACAAACAGTGTTGAGATCTACCCTGTCCCTGAAGCTAAACTATGAGCTGAATGCCTGTCAGCATTTAGAGTGTTATGTGCCCGGCCTCATCCAAAAGCAGCCCAGGACCACTCTCTGATGTAACTCAAGTGTGACAGTAGAAAGATTCACTTCAAAAGCTCAAGCACAATCCAAACTGAAGCCCAGATGCAAATTCCCTGTTAGCACCTTGTACAGAAAGCTCCCGGCAGAGCCTGTGGACAACCTCCATTTGTCCAGCCAGGCACACTGAACACGTACCTGCACGGCACCTACACAGCCAAAAAGCAGAGAGGAGTTTCCAGACTCAAGATCCTGGCTCTAGAGCCGTAGCTCGGTTGTAGCCCTGGAGATGCAGTGATCCACTCCCTCGCTCCCTGGGGATTGCACAGAAGGAAGAGGGTGCACAGACCCATCGCTGTCTCAGGGCAATGGTGTCCATCAGAGGGCCAGGACAGACATCTGTAGGCAGTAATAATTTCAGTTGCCTAATTTTAACCGACTATATGTCAGTCAGAGCTTACAGACCCCCAAATAACGCACTTTTATCTGGTGCCTATGCCAGCACAGCATGCAAAGGACTCCCACCCTCTAGGAACACAGAGCTTGACACAACAGAACAGCCCCCAGGCTTTGATAACATACCTTCTTTCCATGTCTGTCCAGAATTGGACATTTTGGGGTTAAAATATTAGCAGGACACAACTTGAGGTCAAACTGTGAGCCTTGCATTTCCTCTGCTACACAGTTATTCGCACAGTGGTCCCACTGACTTCTGCCATGAGAATAACTCAGTCATCATCAACAAAGGGTGGTGGTTGATACCCCCGAGGGAGACCAGGCTCTCAGACGTAGGTCTGTAACAGTCTCGTTGAACTTTTAAGTCATTCACACAAGAAAGCGAGTCTGACAAAAGCTGTGGAGTCTTCTGAACACCTCTTCAGACAGTAAAACTGAAAGACAGACTTCCTTTCCTGTGTCATTACACATACGCACACACCCTGCCCCAGCATCTGAGTTTAAATCGAGTTCTTTGACGCACATCAGAAACCTTCAGTGTAGAATTACTGAGACACACCAAAATCCTTACAGACAGACCTAACACAGACAATCATCTTCAAATTGTTTAATTGCTTTCATCAATTGAAAGTCTCTTTTGATTCAAGAACAAATGCTTAGCAAGAACTTGGAGAAAATAGACATCACCTTAGGGCGGAAAAGCAAAGCAACATCTATAATTTTTTTTTTTTTTTCCTTTACAGATAAACAGAACTTCTTTTTAAGTAGCTCCTGAGAAGGACATCTAAGCATTGCTCCTGTGAATAAAGCAGACAGTTCACATGACGACCAGTTCCTGCCTGCACACAAAAGCTGCACGCCAGCAAATCTAATTGAAAATAATCTGTGATCTACGTTTAGCATTCTTCAGGAAAGTGCTTTTATCCCATCTTTTCCCATCTCTCCTCCTCCCCTCCGATCTTAAATGAATCACATATTGAATCACCGCAGCACGGCTGTATTTGATCGTGATTTATAGGGCACCGTCTGCCTTCCTCCGTGGGCAGGCTTCGTAGGGAGGAGGTATTTTGGATGGAGAAGAACAGGCTGTCAGCACTCAATAAATTATTAGTAACGGCCACTTCCTGAAGTGAAGACCCATATAAGCTCAGCCTTCTAAGTGGACAGGTGCATGGAGGTGTCTTATGTCCACAGCTTGCCCAGCGTATAATCCAAATTCTCAGTAACTGCATTAAAACGTGGCACTGAGAAGAGAAAGGTTTCCCTGACAGCTGTTAATAAATACAAAGGAGAAGCTATGGGGGCTGCAGAACCCGTTCAGGGACCG
This sequence comes from Tetrax tetrax, assembly GCA_009806455.1. NCBI lineage: Eukaryota > Metazoa > Chordata > Aves > Otidiformes > Otididae > Tetrax > Tetrax tetrax. The sequence goes on from WHYT01016772.1 coordinate 130,133, forward strand.
GACCCCCCCGCGCCGTGTCGTGCTGCACTACTGTAGGTAGCACAGATCAGTGTCTTCGGTTTCCTGGAGGCAACGACACGAGGCAGGCCTCTTCAGATAAATCTTCTGCCCTTGTTTGACAGAGCTGCGCGATATTATGAGGACTGAAACTTCCAAATTTGCATGCAAGAAACACGAATGAAATTTTTTATCATCTCTTCTCAGTCATCAGCATTCCCCTGCTTTCCATCTTCAGTTATCTCCATCACAAACAGGTCCATGAGCAGCACCACGCACAGACTTCATTGTACGCTAACATCGATACTTGGACCTACTGAGATGTCACGCTTAAATAACAACGATAAGAAACACAGTTGTAGAAAACTGTCCCCAGACAGGACCAGAAAATAATTATTTAGCTGTATTTTACCAAAAAGAAGGGTAGCTAAACTATTTTGTTTGTTCACACTAACACGGAGTGAAGCGATGACAGATCGAGTACTCGGGGCTAAGAAACAACATCAGACCAACTACGCGACAGCTGTAAAGCTCTTCAAAAGTTTTGATTTGTTGTTTTGTTTTTTTTTAATATACTGCACAAGGAACATTATTAGGAGAAGGGAAACAACAGGTCTGTTTTCTCTCCCTCACCACAGCCTTCCTATGCACAAGTTATACAGAAGTAGCAGACCCAGGTGCTTCCAGGCACAGGAGAAGGCCACCTTTCCACCTCTCTCCAAGAGGGACAACTCATTCCTGATGCATCCTGAACAGCCTCAAGGCCATAACACCAGAGATGAATTTGGCTGCCTCTCGCAAAGCCTCCACACTGTGGTTTTTGATGCTGAACACCACCAGAGGGCTCAGCACTGTACGATACGCAAAAATCAAGGTCTTGACCTGAAAAAAATCCTACTTCTAGAAACAGTGATTCGTTGGCAAACCCTCTCATCATATCATCACAAATTATTGTTCTTTTTAAACTACGCTCAGTCTTCAAGGGAAGTTTCTAGTTTCACGGCAGGAAAAATCCATGTAACGTGTTTCTAAGACGTATTTTCCATCAGAACACAATGACTGAGAGCTGGTAACTCTTATAAATGACTGATAAAACTACAATCTGTGTACTTCTACTATAGATGGTCAATGTACATCTAAGGACTAAGATCTTCCACCCTGGAGCTGTACATCCGGCCGCTACTTCCCTGTACTAAATGTCTCCAAATCCATCTATTCCATTGCATCAATGATCTCTGATAAATCTTTCTTATAAGGGAATTTTTCATCCTGTCTTCTGAGTGCCATGTGATGTATCTGACACAGAGAAGACAACAGTTGGCCCCTTGGGGTCTTGTCAAAAAGCTAATGTGAGGCAAAATGCTTGTAAGCTTTGATTGAAATACTTCCTCTCTCCCAGCACCAGCTAATGATGCAGAACGATTTTGTTCAGCGTATATTTCACTACCTTGAAACAGATATTGTGTCAAGGAGGATTTATAGGTGATTTAACTCAATCATGCCTTCAAAGCAGCTTCAGCAAGCAACAAACGCTGTCATAAAGAGCAGGGAATATTCAGAGGCTGAGCCAGGGTTAAAGGGAGCAACTCTGATCACCAAAGTGATGAAAAGTGGTCGAGAATGGAAATCACTGCAACTACTTGTCCTAAGCTATTGTCTTTCACGCTGGAACTGCCAGAACATGTAGGATTCATGGATGGGAACAACAGCTTGCTTCTCTGATTCATCCCTTGGTGCTTCGAGAGAGGAAGTATTTGAATCAAAGCTTTTAAATGTTTTTGGTTTACAACCACATTTTCATGAAAGGACACTGGAGGAATTGCCCACTGCACAGGACAGCAGCCTGAGTTCCATGCTTGGCTGTGCCAAGAACCGCTTTGCGACAGCGGGTAAATCCCTTCATTCCTGTTTTCATTTGTTTTCTTTTCCCACTGTACATCTGCCTTGTCTATTGGGAAAGAGAGATTTATGAGTGTCTTCGGGATTTAGTGGAGCACGCACTTCTCTCAAATCTTCAAGTGAAGATGAAAACCCCACCCTTTGGCTCAAAGCCTGCTGTTGCAGAGACTTGTACAGCACCTGGTATGGACCTCAGTGGGGACTGCAAGGGCAGAGCATAAAAGTAAAAAAAAAATGACCGTTAACACTATCATCATTATCTATAGACAAGCATTTATGGGAAAACAGGATACCACGAGTGTCCACTCAAAGCCAATGTGGAGGTTGAAGCGGCTTTCGGCATAAGAACAGTGTAAGGAGTCCCAGCAAAAGTCCATCTAAGCCTTGATTCTGTCTCTGACCACTAGCAGGTTATCTAGAGAACAATGAAATAGCCAGGGTACAGACAAAGTGAGATTTATCCAGAATACTCTCCCAGCATCTGTGGATTCACAATTTGTGAATTTCCTGAGCCGCAGATGGTGTCTTTGCATTAAACAGTCTTGGTGGATTTTTATTCTTGAATGTTGCCTCTTGAGGCAAATTAACATGACTTCTCCTAAAGAAAGTATTGAAATATAATCTAGTGAGGTAATATAACGCGGCACAAACTGGGAGCCAGAACAACAGATGACATTTTCTGATCACCAAGTACTCAAGGTGATGTTTCAACATCTTTGTATGAAAGATATTCTATGGAATCATCAAATCTTGAAGGTCAGAAAAGGCTTCCAAGATCTTCAAGCTCAACCATCAACCTAACCCCACCATGCCTACTAAACCATGTCCTGAAGTGTCTACAACACATGATTTCTCTGAAGCCAATATGGAGTTTGGCTCAACTGG
>WHYT01016772.1:143251-166228 GCA_009806455.1 Tetrax tetrax
AAAAAAAAAAAAAAAAAAAAAAAAGACAACACTTTACCATCACACTCAGACACAAACTGCCTGCTGGTCTGCCTTGAGTTTAGCTCTTGTGTTTAATATCCTAGAGAGTTCTTGAGACACAAGCGTAAATTAATCAGTGCAGGTCGTTAAGTGCTCTGTCACGGCAAGGTCAATACATTAGCACAGGTACAGGATCCCAGCGATGCTCTACGGTAAATCCCAGCCTTATGCTTGAAAACTTTAGCCCCAGACTCTCCCAAACAGGATTTCAACTACAAAGTGCTTCAGAAGTCAGTGCTAGTCAAGAATGACTGAAGACCTGGGAAAATTGACCGAAAATTCCCCCAGCTTTGTTATCAGCTCAGGTCCTCAACGGAAAAACAGCAGAAAAACCAAACTACCTTGTATAGCTAAAAGGACAGACTGCATCGCTGAGGAGTAATGAAAAACTCTCAGCCACAGCGGATGAAATATTAGCCTCTCAGTCACTTCTTGCTAACCCAAATCCATTGAAAGCAAAATGATTAAAGTCCACCCGGTGGATTTACAGGGCTTTGTGCTGATATGAGACTATTTAGTCGTGAGAGGAGGCCTTTTGACATGATTCAGTTGAGTGCCCGTGGCATTTGACACACACCTAAGGAGTCTAAGTGGTTACTGCTATTAGCAAAGACTTGAAAAAAGACACTTGTCACATTAGGTCAGCTATCTCTTCACTTCATCCTGTGAAATGTCACCAGTACCCCCGGGCTTCTCCTTTCTTATCACTCTCAGATATACGTAGTTATTGTTCTAATGCAGTAAAAAAAAGAGAGAGAAACAGAAAAGTGCAAGTGGTTTATTGTCTCTTCCATAAATGACAACGCAGTTTGTGAACCTTTACGAGAAGAACAGACCCTATGGTATTTGTGCACTGTACTTTTAACTGCCAGGGTTTCTCTCCTGCAGTCAAGGTCCCGCTCAGTCTCTTTGCAAACAGGCAGCTGAAGATGCCCTGCTGTGGTGGGGCTGGCACCCAGACCAAGGGGTCAAGGTCCACAGACCTGTCCTTCCACAAGCACCATCGCTGACATAATTTAGCACGGTCTTGAGGGTGCTCTGGTGCAGAGCACCATGCAGACTGCCCAACGGCACGTAGAGGAAGAGGGAGCCCCTTTGCGCTTCTTCCCCTCGCTGGGATAAGGGGCGTTTGCGAGGCCCACGGAGCGAGCCAGGCGTAGGCGGCGTGAGCGCACTGCCCATGTGCTTACACAGATGTAAGGGAGCACAATTAGAAACAGCAACTGAGTTGTCCTGACTGCGTTGCCCTGCCAGTTGTCCAGGCCAAATTCAATTTCTTTGAGCCTATGAAGAGTTTCCTCTACCTGCACAGGTGAGACACATTGTACGCCTCATTTTAAACAAGCTTGCTTTTGTAATTCAGAGCCAAGCTGTTCAACCCCTTGCAAAAATCAAACTCTAGCAGAGAATTATGTCCCATACGCTGAGCCCTCACCCGTCACCGTCGCTCACTAGAACAATAACTACAGCAGGGGGTTAGGCAGCAGTGCATCGGTAGGACGCCGATATCCTGCTCATGGACGAGGACATTTTGGGAATCACATATTATTTTAAGACATTGCAGAATCTAGCTTTTCTGCCTCATCTAAGGCCTAGAAAATCCAAAGCCTTGAACTTCTGCCTTGCCACAGACCAGCTGAACATCTAAATTGCCACGGGGAGAAGGATGGAAGCGTGCAAGAAAGGAAAGAAATCCAGAGACATAAATGAAAGTCTTGTATAATATCTTGGTTGGACAAGTTAGTGTTTGACAGCTTGAATTTATGCGACCATTAACAGGATTGATAAGTCAGGGACTGCCTGACCTTGGTAATATTCCAGAAGTAATATTTTCACTAAGGTGAACTATTTCTGGACGTTTCTCCAGTGTACTGAACACAAACTTTTTTTTTTTTCTGACATTGGAGTGAGCACAGCTCCTTGTTTCTGTTCTTTGTTGAATGGGAACAATATATTCTTATTGCAGTCAAGGTCATTTAAATTCTTGCCCCTTGGCAGAGAGTCACCACATTTCTCCCCTGTTAAATGTTTTAACAAATGGATCTTGCTTTTCTCTCCTTAAGAAGGTTGCAGCTACCCCACAGATCTTGACCAGTAAAGCCAGGCTTCTCTCACAGCTTTGCTGTGATTATTTCTCAGCGCTCCCACCCGAATGAAGCACTCCAATACAAACCATTTCCCTTGGGCTGTGAATGAGTTCCTCAAGCACAGCAATAAAAGCGATGGTGCTGAAACCAAGATTTCCTGAGATGCAGACCATCTATTCTGCTTTTAAATGTTTTAATGAGTAAACAAATGTTATTGCTCATCAATATGATTGACACCTGGAAAGCACAGAGGACTGAGAGCCCAAGGGAAATAAGTGCCTTTTCCTTTCCATTCTCGAGTGCCGAAGGGCATCGTCTCTTGGCCTGACAATAAAAAAAAAAAAAAAAAAAAAAAAAAAAAAAAAAAAAAAAAAAAAAAAAAAAAAAAAAAAAAAGAAAAAAAAAAAAGAAAAAAGAAAAAGGCTGCAAGAGTAGAAAAGTAGAAAAGCTCCCAAAATGAGCTTTCCAGCCACAACATTAACTCAGTCACATTATACCTCCTGTATATTGCGAAGCACGGATTAAATAATAAACAGTAACACGTTACATTGAACAAGGAAAACTGAACTGGAAAATGCCTTCTAGTCTCACTCTGTGCATGCGTACCATGGTTGAGTTAGTGACACAAGCCACATATTTTGGACTCTCCTTGCTCTGAACTTTGGACTCCTCAGCTTTCACGTTATTCTAGCACTGATTTTTGCAATTATTTAAAGTGTAAGGGGATTTCTAAGAACTGCAGAATCTCAATGACTTCTTTCATTCGTGGAAAAGGCACAATGTTTTAGGAGTTAACACTTAATGCAGCTCTGATGGAGGCACCAATAAATGAAATATTTTTAACTCTAGCAGCCTTCATCTGGGCATCATTAACAGATCAAGGCATCTTGCATTTGGTAGCCAAGTCTTTGGTGGAAATTCAGCTCCTCTAAGAACATCAGCAATAGACCTCTCCTGGAAAAGTACTTACACAAAATCAGAAGAGGATAGTGAAAGACAGTAGAAGATGCAGGCAAGTAAACTCACTTAGTCACAAATTTGTTCCTGCAACATGGAAAAAACTCCTCAGATCTTGTCAACAGCTGTGGAAAGTCCATAGGAGCCACTGAAGCAGCACTTTTTGTGCTTCTGGTATTAGGGGCATCTAAGGGCTTTAACAGACAAGCTCAGGTGGTGTTCAGATGAAGCCCTTTAAGATATCAAAGAAATTAAAACCAAACTTGTTTAATGGTATACATAGAGTCAGATATACATTATAACACTTTCCCATGTAAAGATTTCCTTAAAAGTATTTTTGTTTTACTTACTCGTCACATTTAAGGTGAATGTTTCCAACCTCTGACTCAGAGGTGCAGGTTGAACCAAAGTGGCTCAATTATTTCACAATTTTTTGGTACTCAACAGCCCCTAAAGCACACAGAGCCTCACAGGAATGGGAGCTGTAGACTCTCATCCTTGCATGGAAGGGAAATCCCTCACTGCACATTTCCAGCACAACATTGTAGTCTACATGACTTAGTTGCGTGGCACAGAGTGGGAGCTCCGTAGCTGCAGCGTATTAGCAGGTTCCTCATCCAACACAGGGATCAAAATAACCCCACACTTCACGAAAACAGAAATGCTCCTTGCCCAACTCTGTTCAAACAGCCTTTTACTTCTCAGCGCGGCAGGCCTGCAGGTGCCGCGATCCTACGAGATCCTCTGACATTTAATCTCCTCTACGTCAACGGTGCTTTTGAAATGGGCCTAAATCATTAGATACCTTTGGAGGATGTCATCCTTCATCTTTAAAGTTGCTGTGACCACACACAGTCACCACAACTCTTGCAGTTCCGTCAACCAGGATATTCTGCAGACACCAATTACGCTGCTGCTTTCCTTACTCAGGGCTACAAAACAAACGTGAAGTTTCTAACTTCAGAGACTTTTCAGAATGCAAAAGTTTCATTAAAGAATGAGAAGAAGGGAGGAGGGGAGAAAAAAAAAGAAAAAAAAGAAAAAAAAAAAAAGAAGTATTTTATTCATGCTCTGGTAATTTAAAATCCTCTCAGGCTTTCCAAAAAATTCACCTGAAGGCTAACACCAAGAATGGAAAATTTCAGAGCAAAAAGAATTTGAGAAAGTTATTAGCAAAATGTTAGTAGCCAAGAGCAGGGATTAGAACTCAGCCTTAACAACTGCATTTGCTATTGCAACTACTATAATAATTTTTACACGGGGGCTGTACAGCAAATTAATTTTCCTAAGGCATTACAGTCAAACTTAGCAACAAACCATGTTTGTGTGCGCTGACTTACATTTTGCCACCTCATCCCCATCGAACGCAGCGCTGTCTTGGCACAAAACACAAATGACTCGTCTATGGGCTGCTACGCGCTGGGCTTAGCTCTTTGTTCTCCTTCCCAGACATGTGTGAAGGAAATAATTTAGCTCTAAGGTAGAAAACAGAAGCTTTGCTGTTTCTCGTAGGCATTATCTGTTTTGCAGCACGGCCACAAGGAAACAAGACTGACGTACACCATCGACGCGGTGAATTGTGGCAGTGCTGCTTGAAGGATGGCCTTGGTTAAAGGAACGCAGCAGCCAGCGCTAGGTAGGATGTGGACATCCCAAAAAGCATCCCCACTGACCTCAGTTGCTTTGTGGAAGAACTTCAGCCTGCATCTCAGAGCAACTGCTGGTTCAGAGGAAGGTGAGATGGGTGGTCCAGAGGTCCGGGTGCTACGTGGGGGGCTCAAAAGTTGTGTTCAGTTCTTCACTTTATCACATTCCTACGTGACTTTGGGCAAGTCACTGCTGCCTGAAAGCGCTGAAGTATATGGGTACTCACCTCAGCTCTCTACCTGTAAAGTTCAGGAATTATACTCACTCTGCCTCTGACTGGTCTGGGGGAAATAAATATACCGACAATCACGAGCTCCCATGAATCCTCACATGAATCAAACCCATCACTGGTGGCTGTGGAATTACCGTTGCCTTGACAGAAAATTTCTGCCCAGTTCACATTTCTCAGACACTGATTTTGTGCCCTGAAGCATGAGGATTTCTAAATCTTTCAAAACTTGAGAGGGTTTTTCCCTCTCCCCCGCCCCTTAACACCACTACCAATGATTCAAAAAGTATCAGACATAATAATCTATCAAAGGTAATCAAAATTTCTACAGAAATATATCAAATTTGGAATTAATTTGGTCACAGACCTCACCAGCCTGAACCTAAGCAGTAGAAAATTAAGGATAAGGATCATGAGTCCCTGTGAATTCAGAGCACCTCACCCCTACATCAGCATCTCCAAAATTACACACTTTGGTAAAAAAAAAACCCACACTTCTCTCCGTGCACGTTACTTAATTGTGACTTCTATTTATCTTGTATTTCTGTCTCTTTTCCTGCATTGTTATAAAAGTGTAAATCCTACTTGAAAAATCTCCTTTTACAAGTTAAAAATCTCCAAAGGCTTCTAAGCTGATGTGAAAGATCGACTTAATTGAGCAGTATATTTTTGATTTGCTAAAGAAGCCTTAATCCTTTGATTAAGCTGATGTATAGATTTGAGAGAGATTAGCAAATCTAAAACACATTAAATTCCAGGGCAACAAACCCACTCTGCCTGTATTAACATCCATACACGTAAAGGCTATGCAAAATGCAGTGTTGACCGTTACCGTGAGCTCTGGTTACCTGTGGGTTCTCAATTAAATTAATGATTTTGCACAAAACAGATATGGTATTAATTTTACTGTAGTCATTATAATCACGTTACAGCAAAAGCGCTTAAAGAAATGATCACTAACTTACGGACACCAGTACTGGAAACCCATCGCGCCAGCCATTTACCAACACAAAGAGAGGTCCCTTTCCTGCAAAATTTACATCAGAAGTTATAAATGAGCTAGAAAAAGCAGCAGCAACTGATTAAAAAAAAAAAAAAAAAATCACAGGATACATTACCAGCACCAAGTTTTGTACGTGCCGCTACCAAGCCACACGGAATAGCAATTTTAATTAACAGTAACGACGACAAGGGGATGGAAGTGGAAGCAAGCAAGCAAATTGGAGGGCAGCCAGCTTTCCAGAGGTCAAAAACATCTGGAGAACCTGCATTTTAGTTTACAGCTAACCCCACTAGAGCAGTTGGAGGTTTTCTGAAGACTTGATCTCCAAACACAGCCCCTGTGAACAGCCCCGGCCCACGCTGGCTACCTCGCCAGAGGATGCTTCTGCGTGCCTGACCGCAAGCCAGCGTTGGGCTGCCGGCTCTCGCTCTCCGACAAACTTTGGCCAAAAAGGGCAGCGGCTCGCCCCAGCTGACACCACCAGCACAGCGCTCTGCCTCCTCGGGATAAGCACGCTGATGATTACAAGGTTGCTCATACCCCGTGGTAACGCAAGCCGTACAAATACCTCAGATAGATGCTGTCCAAGAGCCAGATAACACATCCATCTACGATCCCTCCCCAAAACACCCAATAACTGACCCTGGCGTTATTTTTAAAAGATATGTTTTTGCATCTGGAGCTATCTGCTGACTGACTTAGTTGGCGTTCTCCGCTGTGACAATGGCTAGGAAGACAAGGTGACCCAAGGATCAAAAACTCGTTCTCCGGGGTTGCCAGCTCAAAACTGGGTCACTCACTCATGCAAGGGAGTTACCTCACAGCAAGGTTGTGAATCTTCCTATCATCCCTAAGGTAAAAAGCACCACAATGACATGTTAGCTTGCAGAGAAAAAAAAAAAAAAAAAAATTTAAAAAACCACACACACGACGACTTCTGTATTTAAACTCTCTTTCCATCACACTGACTCTTCAGTTATCTTTCCCTCACCATGACAGCATGGGGAGAAGCAAATCAGCACTGCTTCTTTGGGTATAGATATGACACAAAGTGCAGCATTCAGTAGATCCACGGTGCTAGCTTTGTCCAAAAAAAAAAATTGGTTCTGAAGAGACTTTTCAGAAGAAAGCACTGGCAGGTAGGGTCACATTCCCGACACTTGTGTGGCTTGTGCCAGGACACCCCATGTTGGAAAGCAGCACTACTTGGTGGGTAAAGCCCTGGCCCAACACTGTCACACCTTCTACGTGACCTTGAGACTTCCAAGTCTTCCTCCTCCTCTCCTGTCTCACGGTCACTTGGTTTCTTCAAAGTAGAAGCTGTCTCTCACCACGTAGACCCACAGGCCCTAGCACTAAGAATTCCTAATACCGGCGAGGGCCCCTCTGTTCCACTGGAATGTAAATAAAACCCAGCACTTCTCCTGGACCTCTGCAAGTTAAATAAAGTAATCGCACAGCCCCACCACCAAAGCACGTGAAAACGCGGTAAGGGATTGATTCCGGTTTGTCTTTGAACTTCCCATACCCTCACCATAACCTTCCAATCCCTTATTTATTTATTTTGTTAATCTTTTCCCCAAAACCCACGTTGGAATACAGAGGAACCAGAAAAGAGGTACTAAAGGAAAAGCAAATGAATAGACTAAAAATATTCTTGCCAAACATGCAGAAAAATAAATAGGTGGAAAATAAGCCCAGCTCTCTTGAGGCTGGAGCAAGGCAGCCTGTACTGACGGGTCACAGGGATAGCTGCAGTAATTACATCTCACATTGCTTTAGGTTTCATTTATGCTGTCAAAACTGTTTTGTCACACTGGATTTTTTTTTTTAATGCATTTCAGATTTTGCTAATCTCTAGAAAATCTATATATCAGTCTAATCAGAGGACTGGGGGGCTCCTTGCTGTATCAAAAATATACTGCTCCATTAAGTCAATCTTTCATGCTGGCTTATAAGCCTTTGGAGATTTCCAATTTGTCAAAGGAAGGTGGTTTTTTTTCTTTTCCTGTTCATGTAGTTAAGTTTTTCTAACTATGAGTCTCAAAAAAAGAAAAAGAGAGAGAAAAAGAGAGTAGACTAAAAGTGGTGGTTATTAAAAAAAAAAGCCTGTGTTGACCAAAACTTAGCACACGAGCACCTGAAATTCCAAATATTTGCACCAAGAACTGAAAACAACACAGGAACAGTCATCATGGACAAACTCTTGGTTCCTCCTCTTACACTACATCAGACTATTTATCTTCGCTTCCAGGTTCCTCCTGGCCTGCTCTTACCCACATTACCATCTATCACAGACATACAGACAGCTCCCAGTTCCCACTGGCCAGTGGGAACAGCCTCATGCCCACTTATGACTGCTCCAAACCAGCACCTTCATGCTTTCTTGCAAAATATGCTCCTCAAGCATGAAAGGGATTCATTGTAAACAAGACAAATCCATTCTGCTGTCAGCTTTCAAATCCCTTCCTTTAAGCTCTCCTCTGCTCCAGCGACTACAGAAACACTCGACTCCGACAAGGCAGCTCATGGCGCCACGTTGCAGGAGGGAGCACTTGGGAGACCGTTGGAGTGAAGAGAGAATGGGGTTGGCAAACAGCAGAAGACAGTGATCATCTCCTCTTCTTCAGTGTCCACCACCACCTCTCTTAAAGGTTGCAACCTCCGCCCTGGTGTTGCTCACACAAACGTGTCTTAAGCCGCAACATTCAAAATGAACCAGATCAGTGAGGCCAAGCTAAAGCGGCTCACGCGGATTGAGCCAGATTAGGGATTGCTCACGTGAGCGGTGCTCTTCCGCTGCTGCGGGATGGACCAGTAGCATCAGCAGAGAGGTGGGGATCAGAAGGTGAGACAGGCTGTGCGCTGTGACTTCTGCTGCAGCACAACTGAATGAAGAAGAGAGCATCTATTTGCCAGCTGGCTGTAGGCCAAGCGAGAAAGCACCAACGCGAGGAAAAATGAAGATGCAGAGCGAGTGTCACTGTTTAAGAAAGCCTCAGCAATAAGCAGAGGTACACCAGTGCTCAGAGGAACCCGTGCTGATTTTTCTTGCCACATTGTGTGACTGACTCTCTTCTGGGGAACTGCCAAAAACATCTCAGGGTTTTCCTGCTTTAGACATTGGAAAGAGCTGGCATCATTCCTCTTCTAGGGGAAGTTGCAAGGACTGGAGGGCAATAGGTAAAAGACTGGAAACAGAGAGGAGAAGGGGAAAATGGTAAAGGAATGACTTTCCATAACAGTTGTATTAATATATCTGAGGTATATGAATGATTATACTGCAGATTTTTTTTTAAAGATATTTCCAACTTTTCACTATCGTTTGCTGCATTCATTTTTCAGCATAATCCTGCACAGCAACGTAAAACTTCACTTTACCATCCTGTATTTTACCATTAGCTCCTTTCTTCTTCTAGAATAACATCTTGTTATTTCTTGTTAACACAAAGACTCTCCCGGCGCGTGTTTGGAAAGCACCAAGGAATAGGAAGCCTGGTATAGGATTGTCTAATTGAACCTGAGCACAGAAAATTGAAAAAAAAAAAAAAAAAAAAAAAAGGCACAACATCCAGAAAACTCCACTGAATGCAGCTTTCCCTGGTGCGAATCAGCACAGCTCCCTGGCCTGGAGTGACACTGATTTATAGCAACTGAGAATGTAGGCAGTTAAATTCATTTAATAAGAAACCACAAAAAACATTGCGTGCAATCATCTCAAATAATCTATAACAACAAAACCTGCGTGCTCACGAAAATTGCTTGATGATACCGCAGATATATACATTTATACAAGCTAATTAAAAGGGAGCTACTGAAGCAGCAGAGAACATATCTTTAATTACTGGCAATACTCTGAATGGCCCATGGCCCACAAATGTGTATCTGTCATAATCATACTCAACCCTTCTCCTCTTCAAAGCGTATCCTAATTGTTTACTAATTAATCGTTAAACTCTTGTACCACACAGCATGTTTAGCTTTCTATAAACACTGACTGCACAGTTCTGGTGAAGAAAAGGAGGAGAGGATGAGGTGTTAAAGAAATTACTACATTTGCTGAAAGACTCGCTACTTCACGTTTATTTTTATAACATCTGTAGAGTTCTGAGAGTCAACAGGAATCTTAGTTCTGTTCAAACAGCTGAAAATTGACTTACACTCAAGTTCTAGATAGCAATTTAAACGTAATACCTCCGATCACAGTCATTGTCTACCTTTCTGGATTGCACTCGGGCAAAATTCTTCAGGCTCACGCATCGCAATCCCGCCTCTACTCAAAATAACCTGTACTTAGATTTTTTTTTTTTCTTGAGCAGAGTCTTAAAACTCTACAAGCTGTCATTACAAGCAGTGATATCTTTACTAATGACATTCATAGGAAATGGAGTAAGCCTTTAAAAATAAAGGTAACAGTAGGTAACGTTACCTGGCACGTCCTTGCTTAGAACAGGATATGCTGAAACAGCTGCAAGTGTTGAGGCTGAGCATTTCCAAGTTTTATATCCATCTCAGGCTGAATTTTTCTGGGATATCATCAAATCATTTCTGTAAATAAGGATAGAAACTGAAGTAATTTTGCTGCCAGGTCAAATAACTCTATCACGGTCATGGTCAGAAATAACTGGAGATTGCACAAAGGAAGTAATGTTCTTTCTGGGGAAACTTCAGTGTGGCCAAGCTACAAAACAAGACAATTATTAGAGTTTGAATTTAAATTTTAGAGTATACATGTCATGCCCAACATACACCCCATCCGAATTCAACATTTCAGATGGCAACATCAAACAACTGAAGTTAGGAAAGGCTGGAATTTGGGTTGTTTGGGCAAGTTCTGTTTAGTTGTATAGTCAATTTTCACCAGGATGCATTTTATGAGATCACACACTTTCCCCCGACGCCATTCTGCTGCACCAGGTACAGAAAAAAGGAAGTTTCATGTCTCTATATGAAGCTCTAAGCAAATGTTAGGAGAAAGGAGTCACAGTTCTCGCTGTCCTTCTCTTACAGAGACAAAAGCAAGGCAAGAGAACTGAAATCACATACAGTGTGAACGAGCTCCGTACACCGCAGCAGCTACCCTACACAAATAAAGTCGCCCTGTTCTGCAGGGACTGATGGAGTGGGGCTTTACGAGACAAAAAAAACCAACCAGTTCTGAAGAGGGGGAGAATTTTACTTCTACGAATAGGTCTTTTCAAGGGCATACAGCCACTTGGGCAGGTACGTGTCTCCACGCATGCACGTATGCAAGGAAAGAGAAAGATTTCAGTAACCCAACTGCAGCTTTTGGACTATATTGTGTTCATGTGTTGGTAAAGCTGATGATGTGCCAGTATGAACCAGCTCATCAGATGGGCACGAGCTCTCTCTGTTCTTTCCTACGAAGGTGGCAGATAAAAGACAAGGCATTCAAGTAGCTGACAGGGTAACCTGTAAGTGCCTGTCCTGAGCAATCTACTTGTCAGCTTTCCTGGCTAAGAGAGGAGACGTGTGCCACGGCTGTCAGCTTTGTGTCATCTTTCTTCGCTGCCTTTCATCGTCCTTCATCCCATGAATGGAGGTTTTATTTGACTTTCTTTTTTTGGCCCAGCTCGCAGGAGGAGCTCCTTTGTCCTGCTGCCCGAATGCATCTTGCGAGTGCGCAAATCTGGCCGGTTCCAGGAACGGCTAAATGAAAAACAGGACAGAAGACACAAGGAAGCCATCATCATTCAACAGGCACACTGAGGCCCGGAGGTGTAAATACACACGTGGCTCCATAGGTGAGCTAACGCAGAGTCTGGCCTTTGGAGCTCTACAATAAAATGACCACCGTACCCGAAGCAGTTAGTCACGAAGCTGTCTAACCCAGCCACTCCCCGTTGTTGGAGATACTTGCAGGTACAAGGAGCACTCGAACAGCCATCTTCTCATGAAAGACAAAGAGCTAACTCCTTGACAGTCTTTCCATCCACCACAATTATCCAACAGAAAGCGTAGGAAGAGCTGATGAAAGCCTCAGGCTGGGAGCGGAGAAGCCCATCTAAAACGCTAATCACGTCTTTAGGCGAAGAGCAACTCCTTGATTGTTGAAAAACACCAATACGCATGCATGCACGCAGGAAGGAGACTATGGAGCTCCTGTGCAATGTTAGAACAGTCATGAAAGATCAACGATGGAAGTAGCACTAGAGGTTGGCATGAGCACGTATTTTAATTTTGGAAAAATAATACAGCTATGGTTGGAAGACATGAGGAGAAGAAGGAACATCATCAGAAGTAGAATTCAGAAAGCACGGCACACCAGGAAAAGCAAAGCATCAGCAGTTGGAACTACAACTCTGATAAGAGGCCACAGTGTCGCAAGCAGATGCATTTTATTGTCAAGCAGATTCTAATGAAGTGTCTCAATTTAGAAATGTCAACAATCTTCTACTTTGATCAAGAATATTTCATCATTCCTGGATCAACATTTTTTTTTCCCCCCTGAACTTTTTACTCCCTTCCTTTTATAGATATTAAACATCAGATTTAAAGGTGTATAAACTTTGACTCTTCGCTCCAACTCAGAATGGAAAAGAGCTAACTGTGAAACCAGCCCTCCTCTGAGCACAGAGGTGAACGCGATGACACGCAGACGCTGCTCCCAACCTGCATTCGTCTTCCGTTCTGTGAGAGTAAATGTCAAATTAAACACTGAAATGTAGCCCTGAATGGAAATTCCAATTTCTGCTCATCTCTCCTGCAGGTTTCTGGGAGGCAGCAGGTAAAAGCACATTTAAGCTCTCCTCTCCTTTTCAGACGTCCACTAGCCAGCTGCCATTTGCTTCAGTGTTTCGGTATTAAGCAAGGAAGTCTGAGCCTGTTCTGCTTTCAAGTGGGGACAAACTACAAGAGCAGAAAAAGGAGAATTGAACGAGAGAAAGCATTATCAGGTGGCAAACAGCTCTCAGTTTTCAAGAGCCAGCTGTCAAAGATGCAAGTTCCTGCATGCCGGGCTTTGGGCTTTTTCAAACTATCCATTAGAGAGATGAATTTTTAGATAACTAACATGACATTTGCTAGGTTCATACTGGTCATTCTCCTTGGGTGTTCCACCCCTCCTCCCAGCCCAGCCATCTCCACGTGTACGTGCTGCCCTTCTCTCCAGGTGAACCCTGCTGGTGTTTTTCACAGCAGAGCATCACCCTCGGTACCTTCCAAACACCACTACAGCCATCACAACGTTCAGAAACAACATAAAAGTGAAGTAAAAAGCGCGTTTCACCCATCTTAGATGTCATTATGATTCCCACCTGCAAAACTTACACTACCCAACCACCTCAAACTTACCCAGTCAGAGAAGTCAGGCACAGAGAGCCTGACCAGCAGGTCCTAAAGGTATTTATATATTTATCTATCTGGAACGCCCTTTGGAACTGACATTCACAGATTCATCCAGTGTCTTAGAGGAAGTTGGTTACAGGGCAAGTAAAGAAGCTTCTGATTATTAACATTTTCTAAACTTCAAAAAATTCTAGAGGAAAAATATTTATAGGAGAAAAAAAAAAAATCTATTTTTGAAAATAACTCTACAGCACTCCTGCAGCAAGGGTCATTTTGGCTCTGGCTGGAGAGAACAGAGCAAAAAGCATATTACAGTTGAGGATGTTTTACATTTAAAATGTTGCTTTATATAATATATAGATTATTGTTTTTAATTAGCAGAATAAGATAACACGAAATCAAGAGAAAGTAAAACTGCAATATCATAACCTAACTGATGTTCCCAGCTACCTGCTCCCTGTGTTAAACAATAAAAGCCATAGTTGGACCATAGTGATATATGCAAAACATTCTCAAAAGATAATATAATCCTACTTAACACATCATCATTACTTGGCAAGGAAACAAACAAATGCAGGGGTTTTATCACAGCACTTGCATTTGATCAAGAGCACAATAATCTCATTCAAATCAACACCATAATTAGAAAGTAATTGCTGTATAACCAGACATCAAACAGACAAAAATCACCCTGGGTGTTTCTAACAAAATCGCTTGGTGTCAGTTTAATTCTACTCCCTCTGGAGGTTCTATCCCAAAGGTGACATTACTGAGACTTCCTGAAGCTCCTTCCTAATTTTTTTTTTTCCCCTTACAGCAAGAGGAGAGATGCAGAAACCCAGTGCCAGACAGCTGCTGACCCCAAACCGGCATCGGTACGTGGCACGACAGACCACAGCACATCGCTGCTCTCCGCTACAGCACAAGGAACGCGCAGGCACCCAGCTCAGCACCGCTCCCCAGCTCCACATCTTAACCCTACACCCCAGATTTAAAGCCTGGCAGAGTGCAGCACCACTGAGAAGTAAAAAAGAGGGGTTGATATGGAAAAAGGGTGATTTAAGCCTATTCCCAGCTGGATGAGTGATGTTCCCCTGTGGACATGGTATGGAAGATCAGGCTTCCTGGCATCTTATCTGACACTGTGTGCTCTCAGCGAGGCACCCAGCACAAATTTTTCATGACACAGGGTGTGCAAAAGCTTTACCAGTGGTGCCAGCTTTTATCCGTGGTCTCCTAATCTTAAGACCAACGCGCTCTCAGGCTGGAAGCCCCTTCCTCCGTTTTCATCAGGCTGATCAGAAGAGCGGAAACGACGGGAGGTGCCAATATGAACTCCAGTCAATTGTAACACACAAAGGGACAGTTCTACGTGAATATTCTTTTGTACTGTGCATCAAATAGCCTGGTAATAATTGTATCTTTTTTTCCCTGAAAAGCCTCAAAGCAAACGATTTCAAAGGCAGGAAGAGGCGAATACCTGAAGCTGTCTAATTACAGAGTCTGAGATACGCAGGGTAAAGTATTAAAATAAATGATACAGATGAATTATCAGAGAAGAGAGCGTGGTCTGATAAACCATATTTAGGATACTAACCCTGAATGTTTGTTTTGCATTCTTCCAGCCTTTTAAGATGACAGGTTCTGATCAACTGCTTCCCTTAGAGGTTGGCAGCTTTCCTGCTCTAGCGTTTAATTTCTGTTTGATGTTCTCAACTTTGTGTCAATGTACAAACTACTGTTAAGATATATAGCGGCGATTAAAATAATTCATCCATCTGGTTATAATTAAAGACCTAGTGAAACGTAATGACAACTTGATCGAGCAAAGCCAGCTCTCATCTTTTAAAAGGGCTGCGCGCACTCAAAAAATCACGCTGTAAATGGGTGACAGACTATTGCAGCGCGGCCGTTAAATTCGAGTGAATTAATTAAACTTGTTTCATAAAAAAAGTCTTAATGACATTTACTGGCAAGATAAGTAAGGCAGAAATTGCAAGCATCCGCAATTGCTCCCTACGGTACCTCGCTGCCTCCAGAAGACCTCAGCAGACCCCACCAAGCACCACAGCAGATACTTGAAAAGGGTTTTATGGATTTGCTATCCTGCAAGGGTGGTAACTGCTTAAGTAAAACGCAGATGTTCTCTCCAAGACAGCAGGATGGCTAAAGCTGTAGGCAAACCTTAGGACAGAGAAAGGATTCGTCGCCTTGAGTAAGAGCAGGGTCATATTTAAAAGCTGAACTATGTAAAGAACTGATTTTGATTTTGCAGCAACCTCTAAAAACTGGAGAACATTGTTTTGGATCTATCCAACCCAAATGTCTTTCAAAAAGTCCAGCAAAGCAGGAAGTTGTAATTACTTGTCCAAACTAAACATTAACTTGATCTGAAGGGATTACTTTATTTCAATTTCAAAGCCTTTTAAACAGGTAACCTTAAAACACAAAATCATTAAATTGTTAGATTTCAAGATCTACCTGATTTGGGTGATTTTTTTTGTTTGTTTGTTTTTAATAGAAGACAAATTTGGCAAACATGACATATATTTGTGAAACTATTGCCATAAGCTAAATCTGCATTTTTGGCTGAAAATTTTTGTTTCCACTGAAAACTTTCTCCCAAGTCAGGAGCTTGGAATAGATTTCAGATTTTGACAGTCACAAAGAAATCCTTGCCCAATTTCATTATACTCTTTTCAATGGAATCTGCAACTATAAAAAAAATGTACTGTCTTCACAGAAAACCAAGGCAGCAGAAGAGCCTAATCAAAATCTTACAACGCTGCTTTTTATGATGCTAGTTTAGCAGGTGTGTGCAGTGAAGCCTCCTCTATTCCTCACCTTCAATTCTCATTCCAGGTGTAAAACAAGATATTGCTGAAAATTTCACTGGAGTTTAAAGTTTTTTCCTCTTTTGTCCCGTTTACAGTTAGAAAAAAATAAATTCATACATAAAGTTCTACTTTCAGTCTGTGTCTTGACTTTCTGCTCTTCAAATCAATGTACTACTGACTGATTACTCTGCAGTACCTAATTGATAAAGACACCAAGGTAGAGGAGAAACTGATTTTATTTTTTTTTTTTTAAACAATGTCACAATAAGCTGCTGATTCTACTCTTCATTTGCTTTAAAGTCTCTTCCCAACTGATATTATTTTAGGACAAAACTCTCAAGCAGGTCTGGGCTTGGGGTTTTTGCTTTGCCTTATGTACATATTTTAATTCTTTTCTCTTCAAGTCAAGGACTGTGAAGAACCTGTCCCACTTTTTCTTCCTTAGAAGATGAAGTTCTCACTTCCATACTAGGAGCTGCAAATGCAAAATACACAAAGTACCTGATATTATGAGATAAAATTGGGAAACCACAATCTTTTTCTCACTTAGATTCACACTACATCATCGTACACTACAATTACTGTCTTCTGCAGCACACACATCCCTGTTTCCATGTCTGGTTTAGGTCCAAAAGTAGTGAAACAAAGGCAGCTGTTAACATTTCCAACTGGCCGAGTGAAAAACCTGAAGAATGAAGAAAAAAAGAAAAAAAAAAAAAAATCTCCTGAGAAGACCCAGAGTCATGAGATTTCCAGTTAGATAGCCAGAGCAACTTTCAATGACCTTTCGGAGAGAACTGAAAACGTCTGGTCGCTTGTCAAAACTGAACATCCGACCCTATTGCTGAAGGAAGCCCATAATAAGAGATAGCCAAAGCAATATCAAAGGCACGAAATCCGTGAGATCTAATACAGTTGTTTTGGGAATAGCCTTTTCTGCACTGCACGCTCCATGCCACTTCATAATTATATGCAGACACACAAGTTCTTGTTCTGCCCTCATTATGATATCACAATACTTACTGCCTTGAACCTCAGCGTCCCCTTTCGGACATCTCTTAACGGGCTAAAACCAATCCAAACCGTCAAAATATTACAGGAGAGACCAAAGGGAGAATTGCCAATATTAAGACAGAGCAGTTCTTCCATCAATCCCGCTCTGGCCTCCCTCTGCTTTATAGCCACGACCTCCATCCCCCCAAAATTATTTCATACCCTTGAAGGTGAGCAAGGGTATAAAAATCTAGTCTCCAACCCTTCCAGACTCATAGTCTGTACTAAGTATTACCATTCCCACCAGTACAAACCAATTTTCTAAGCTGTGAGCCAACACATCCTTGCAACCACAGGGCACCTGGATTTGGGATCCAGGGTGAGTTGATAGTATAGACAGCTCTGGAGGAACATCCAGAGTTTGGAGAAAGCTAAGGAAGGTAGACAAGGTGGTAGGTTCATTAGAAGAGCAGCACTAGGGGGAAAAAAAAGCAAGGTCTGTGGCCATACTGGTCTGAATTTCTGTACTTGCATGACGTGGTGCCAGTAGCATTGATGCTCTAAGTGCCGAGACAAATCATCTGCTGTAGGAACTAGATTCAAGGCCCGCTGCTGTCAGCTCTCCCAAAATAGACACTCTCATGCCTGTGTTGCTCTCAGAGACCAGAGCAGCTGCTGGGTTTTGACCCGTCTCTCCAGAGCCCAGGGCACCACTCTCTCCCCAAAGACTGACGCCAACGTGAATCAGATACCGCTAGAAAACTACATATCCTCAGCAGGGAAGAGGCAACTGCTACACCACCGGCTGTTACTCCAAATGCCCTACCTTCTACGATACAACAGGCCTGCATTCAGAGGACTCTCCAAAAACCTACTTTTCAGCCAAATGCTCTAGGAACCTGCCTTGTTTCAGCCATTGCAGGACCAGCTGGTTTTAATTTATCTCGCTATTCAAAAATGAACCGCTTGAATTTGTAATTTTTAGTCCAAACAAAAGGCTCTGTATTTTGGGGCTGGGGTGGAGGGAGGAGGGAAATCTGGCTCACCCTCAGCTACTACAGAATTGACCAGCACAGAAGTTCAGAAGAGAGAACCACAAAAGGTCTGAGTCCCTTGTAGTAGCTACCAAACACCCTCCTCCTCCTTGGGTGAGAAGGTCCACCACAGGTTTCCATCGCAAACATTTCTTCACAGTTATTTTCCCTAACTCTACAAGTCCAGCACTATTCTGCTTCAGATGCGGTGCCATCTAAGTTATCTATCTTAGATCACTGTCTGGGACAATGAAAAATATTCCATCTGCTAATCTTTATTACACCAAATCGAAACCAATCATTAGAATTTATCCAATCTAAAAGGAATATATATTTTCAGGAACCTTCTTTATTGGCAGGCTTGATGGAATTATGAATTAATTATCCCTAGGAAGTAGCACATACAGTGTCAGGACAACATGGAAATGTCCCGCGCTCCTAGGAGTCTACAGAAGATGGAGACAGTGTGACCCAACCGTGCCTGCAGCATGGCTGACGCTTCAGCAAAGCTCGATAAATCTGTGGCACCTCTCAGCGCTCCCCTACACACAGCTCTCGCACCACTGAGCTGCCCCAGGGCACACGCGCCGGCACCCTGGGAGACGGGGTCGTAGCATCCAGTAGATTCATCTGCCATCCTTCCTCAGCGTGGCACCAGGGAACTGCCATCTGAAGTAATTCACCAACACATCCGCCAGACCCCGTTGCTGAGGGGAATTCAGCTGGACTTTTACTCTAACACCCCATTCCTTATGCAATTCCTATCTCTTTCTTCACGGGACCTCCTCATCAAAATGTCCTTGGCTCAACCCAAGTTGATCTTCTATTGCCGCAGGAAGAAAAAGCTCAGCGTAGAAGTAATTTCTCTAGTGCAGAGCATACATCATTTCTCCAGTCAACACGTGCATCTGGCCGGGTTTCTTGGACTGCTTTACAGAGCGGTGGACGCTGTCCAGAGCTCTCTGCTCAGTGTCCCTGACAAGATGGCCATCAAAGACTAGGTTAGGGGTCAGTCACCCAAAGCCATTAGCACTCCAAAGTGATTGATTATCATCATGTGTGGTCTCAATCAAGAGCCAGTAATGAGCTGCATTCATTAATCCCATTTATGTGTTTGCATAGTCCAGTCTTGAATTTCAGAGAATAAAAAGGCTTCATACTGAGATTGGCACATCGCACTGCCTAGCAAGGATAAGAAAGTCACGCAATGGATCAAGGATTTTCATATAATCCCATATTTTGAGAATTTCAGCCCAAGTATTTTCTAAATATCAAGCAGACCGGCTCCACAGCATGATCTACACACCTCCAGGCAGCACCGAGTTGCAAGCTCTCTTCCACAGCTCTGTACTGCTCTTTCTTCTGTTACTTATTTTTACATTTTCTTTGCACTTTTAAAATCACTTTTTATGAACAGACCTATATCCAGTGTTACACCCATTCCAAGTTTCTGTTCCTTTTTTGACCATTACAGGTTTTCTGTTGTTTTGTGTTTGACTACCCTTTTCTTCCTATAATCAAAAACCTTACGTTCTGAGTATGCCACCACCACCACCTTGATTGTCCCATCTTCCTCAAGCCATTCCCCTCTCATACCTTCTGCATGGAGCCCCATCAGCAAAGTAACTTGACTCCGTGCCCTACCTTCAGACACCTTTTGGAATGGGCCAGATTTCCATCATCTGCCGAGCCCTATGCACGAACCCAGGCTCCTTTCACTAGCATTAAAGCCATACTTCCCTGCCTCCCCTCCCCAAAGATTCCCTTAAGGAATTCTAAAAGCAAAAGGTGACAGTCTGGCTCTGCTGAAGTCAGTGGGAACATTGCCACTGACTTTAACAAGGCCAGGATTGACTACAACACTCACAAGCTCCAGCGCGAGGCTCTGTTTCACACAGAAGGACGAGGGGGTTTTCAGCTTCACCTCTTTTGAAAATAATCCATAGATTTTCACTGAGGACACCTTCAACTTATTTTACTCTGTCAGAAGACATTCATAGTGATACACTTACTGACCAGAACAGAAGAAACGTGCCAGATCTCAAATTCCTCACAAAATACAGGAAATTTGAACCTGTTAACTGTGAAGTAGAAACCATATTCTCTCAGAAGATGACCACGTTGGAAACTGCACCCACCTTAGATAGCTCAAGGAATTAGCTAATTGCATGGCTGACTGTCCGGAAGCTGTCACAATGATGTAGAAAATAAAGTCCTTTCAAGACGGACAGTTTGAGAAGTTAAGAGGAGTGGGGGGGTTTTGGTTTTGTTTTGTTTTGTTTTAAGAGGGTATCAGTTGGTTAAAAATAGATCTGACTAACAAATGCCTTTAAGTGTTCCCAGGCTCCGTTTTGCAGAAAGGTTTTTAGCATTTCATGTGGGGAAAAAAAATATGTACCAATGAATGGTAACGATATTTAGCCTCTCAACTGCAAAAGAACAGTATGGTAAAGCTGACCAGCAAATAACGGTTGAAGCAATTCAAAAACTTTACAATTATGCACTGAAACCTAAAATAAACAAGGTAAAGGCAATATTGACTGCACAGTAAGATTAAACATACCCTTATTTCCCTTTTGCAAATCCCTTAAAGACCAGTCTCACAGGCTCTCCTTCTATGTGATGCCACAACATGTGTTGCACTGACGTTCTACGCCACAATGCCCGGCTGGAAGCAATCTGTCGGGATACGCAAATGCCATGCTCAACACTTTATATCCTTATTTCACACCCATAACAAGGAATTCTTTATTTCTTCAAAGGAAAGACCACCTCTGCTGAAGACTCTTTAACAGCAGAAAGGTAGGAGATGCCTGGGGAATGCCCGATGGATGCCAAGGGGAAAGAGCTCCAACAAAGGCTCCATGAAGCGCTGCTCTGTTAGCAGAAGCAGCAAGAGAAACCAAGCTCCTGAAAAAGCCACCTCTAATGTCCTCCAGAAAGGCAGGATCAGGCAGAGGGATGACCCCTAGAGTTTCTCATAGGGAAGGAAAGGAATTGGATAGATGCAGAGTTGTAGAACAAAAACACTGAACAGGAAAAAAAAGAAAATGAGATGGGAGGGAAGAGTTTGTGATTGCTCCACAGAGAGACAAAGGAGACAGAATTAGTCTTCTGAGGAGTTTTTTTCCACTGGCTTTCAGTGATTCCGGAAATCCCTTGGCACAGGTTTTACAAACTGAGCTACCTGCTGCTCTGGACGCACAGGGATAATTGGTCACTATTTAGAAAAAGCCAGGTGACCAGTTATCAACACCGACAAACAGTTGTTGCCTTCAAATCTATCTTCTCAGCAAAAAGAGCTAAAAAACCTTGAGCTCAACTCAGCCTTGGCAGCTAAGAACAGGCAAACAGGGCAGAGTGAACGCAGCTGTCGCAGGTGTACACCAGGCCTGGCTCCGTGACTTCCCGCAAACTGGTTTTTCCTCCTTCTTGCTTCTCCTCGTTTAAACGAGCAGCAGGTCTAGCCTTCCTCTCTGACCGCAGCCCGCTAAACTCAGCTGAGGGGCAGTTACTGGGACAGCAGCGCTGAGCTGTGCTGGTATTGCCTGTGTCTTGTTCCGTGACTTAGTTTATCAGGTACATGTGAGTATACAAATAAGCAAGTATTTCTAAACATACATCCTTATTTTATTAATTCAGAGATGCTAAAGGAAATTTAGCCTCCCTAAGCTCACACAGCAGTAGCTGATTAAAACATAAATATGTAGCAGATCCCATACATCCTCCGTCTGGCTGCTCTACCAGTGATCTCCCTTCACTTGGGAACTGACTTGCAAGGCACCAGGTTACAGCCATCCCATACTAGATTGATATAAAATTTCCTCTGACATTTAACATTTAAGAGCCATGACGAATTAGCGCTCCACTTGAGCGCTAAGGAGATGAACAAATAAGGAGATGAACAAAAATTCATACACCACTTCTTCAAAAATAGGAAGATGAGAGTGCTACTAAAAACCATACAGACAAAAGGTTTTAAACTGGAACACGACAGCAGTTTAATGAATGAATCCATGTAGGAATTCACCACTCACCGGCTCATGTCTGGAAAAATATCACACTCCCCTAAGTACAATCCAGTTGACTCTTTAAAAACTTGTATGGTGAGGCCATACTACAGAGGCAGCACGAGCTCCCAGTCACTTGGGAGAAGAGCACGTGTATTCACTCACGTCGCTAAGTTTGGAGTTCATAGAGCTGTTTTAATCTTAAAAAAAAAAAAAAAAAAATTAAAAATCACAAATGGCACTTTACCTGCAGCAGCACCCAAACAGCCTGGCATGTGTCACCAACAAGAGTTACTCACTATCTACGGAAGAAAAAAAGCTCGTAAGAAATAGGCTCTAGTTGTCACGTTCCTAGAGAAAAGACAGTTCTGCTGCTTCAGAGATATGTGGCAATCAGAGAAGTCACTCAGAATCACCTCCTCATATCTGTCAAAGATCTGAGAAGAAAAATTAAGGGCTCAGTAGAGTTCATAATAGCAGAACTTTGATGTCTTTGGTGGCAATAGAGAACCTCAGCTGCACAGCAGCTCAGACAGTACAAGGAGATTGTAGCAGAAGAACAAATTCAACATAGGAAGGTGCAGATCTCACGTCTGGTTGTTTCCCCATTTCTTTCATCTCTCTTTCTCAGCCTCCCACAACTTCTCCCCAGCAATCAGTCAAACAGCTCTGGCAGTGGAAAGACAGACCATCAGCTTCCAAATTCAAGAAAGCTCAAAGAACACCAAAGGGGAAAGAAAAAAAAATTTAAAAAAAAAAAAAAAAAATCAATTCTCAACCTATGTAGTTTCAATTTTACCCTAAAACCACCA
>WHYT01016772.1:166485-183948 GCA_009806455.1 Tetrax tetrax
AAAAAAAAAAAAAAAAAAGAATACTAAATAATAATTTTAAAATATGCCTGTTTATATAAGGAGTTTCTACGGACTTATTTACCAGTTAATTATTTCATAGGCCTAAAAAGTATATTACTAAATTAAGCTTTTTCTACTCTTGGATGATGCATAACATTGAAGAAACATCTAAACTGAACTACTAAGAATTTGGAGAAGAAAGCTACAGCAAGGCATTGACCTCTGATGAAAACACAGAAGTAAAGCATAAGGATCGTGTTTACTCTGTGCGAGTTTCCTGTCGACACTGTTTATTATTGAGCAATAAACACACTTGGATTGTGGAGATATATCTTTAGAAGAGGTATTAAGAACCAAACAGTTTCTGTAAATCTTCTGAGTGGGATTAACGTTCAGATTTAAACAAGGTTCCACACATAACACACATTTGATCATTTAACAGGTCCACGTCCAAAATATTTCTGGCTGCAGATGTACAGTTAGTATCTGATTCTTCCACTTCGCTTAGCCAAAATGCTGAGATTTACTCTTATTTTAACTAAACATATCCTAAGTTATTTTTACACGTGTCTCTTGGGTCTCGTTTTCACTGAGGCAAATTTCTGCTGTGGTGATGGGCTGTGAACGTTTCTTTCTTCCATCTCCCCTCATTTATCCCGCTTCGTGGCGTTATCTGATAAAAACGCTGCGGACACCCTCACTCCCTCACGCGGAATATAAACAGATGGGACATCAAGAAAACTCACCACCCCATCGCTGTCCCAGCACCCTGTGCCATCACAGCTGGTTGGAGTCCTGAGGGTGATTTACAGCACGAAGCTGGTGGCATTGAAAGAGTTAAGAGGAGATAACATTGCTTCCTCAGCACAAAGCAAGCCCACACAAAACCTCAGCCGCTAGCATCAGCACATGTGCATGATCTACCAGAGCCTGGCCCGGGGAATGATCTAGGGAATATTTCTCCAGGTTATTCGTTCTAATTGTTGAGGGTCACTCTAAAATAAAAATGTCTCTGTTTTCTTTTCAAAAGGTAAACTTGAGAGAAAACACATTTCAGATTGAAAGAAATGTTTGGTAACGCTCATAACTGGCACGTTCTTTTCTCTATTTGAGGGAGCTTCTTTACTTTTGGCATTTTATTTTTTACTAAGTTTAATTGAACCTGATCTTGGAACCTCATTTCAAAACAAAAGCCTAAACATTTCACGTAGAAAATGCTGAAGTGACGGCTTTCACTTCACTCGGTTTTTCCAGGGTGGGAAAGTTTGGCCAAAATTGTTTGCCAAGTTTGACAAGGTTGAGTGCAAACGGTTTCAGTTGAACGGAGCCCGATTTCTCAGCAAATAGACCAGATGAGTGACTATTTGTTTTGCCTATCTGTAAAAATAATATTGGCAGTTTCAACATAAACTTTTTGTCAATAGTTGATAAAATATAACATATGTGGAGACATGATGGACACAGCCTTGCTTTGACAAGGGCCTTGGCCATATGGGAATGCATGTGGAATGGTCTCAGCAAGAGCTCTACGTGCTTATTAACCTCTCCAGGGCGTTGTGCCTGTCCCCCCCCAGCGCATGCCATGGCCCAGGGTGCCAGCCAGCCCACCTCTGCGCCGACGCACATCAGTAGGGACCCTGGCTCCAAGTCCTCGCTATCCGTTACGACTATCGGTTACAGCGCCCAGATACCGCAGAAGTGGACTCTTCAAACCAGTTACATATGTAAGAAGAGTATCTAGCAAGTGTGTGTATACAGCCAACCTTCTCCCGCTCCTCAGAAAGTCAATGTTCAGAGCAAACCCCTCTTCTGACTTGTCAACACGCGCTGCCTCACCGCTTGCCCTTTTGAGATTCCAGGCCTGATGGAAGGTGATGGGAATTGAACTTCGGCTCTCAAGAGCACCTGGCTTTGTTATCTCTAAGTGCCCAGGAAGATTTCAGGCACTATCACTCCATGCCATGTCCTGACACTTGACTCACAAAGTGGCACTGGTGTTGGCTTACCTCCAGGCTGTAGATAGCGACTGTCAGCAGCGAGGTGAAAATGAATGGGAGTGGAACAGAAGCAGAGACCCTACTGCTTCTTTTGGGAAAACACTACATCTGAGATTGCGGAGGAGTCCTCTCTCTTCTGACTCTCTCTGAACATCAAGATCTTCACTACAGAGAGTCCAGGAGGTTGAGTTCACACATGCTTTTTTAGTTCTATTTACTATTCAGAAGAAGGGACAGAAGCCCATAACTCTACACAAAATAACAAGTCACAACTGATAATTTGATTTGTTTTGAACACACTTGAGCCAGAAGCCACAGCCTAACGATAATAGCACAACATCTCTCTGGAAACAGATACCAGCCTACTAAACTGATCTTCTCCCCATTGTTGATACTCGCCTGTGTTACGTGCACAAGCCAGATGTAGGAATGCCCTAGGAAGGAGAGAGATACTGCTTTCAGTGAGAAACCAGATAACAGCAAAGAAAGCAGCTGCTTTAGAGAAACTTCATTGCTCCTAAAGCATTCAGAACTGTAGAGGCATTTAGTGTTTGCTCTTTTATCAGTGCAGCTGCAAGTGATAATTCAACCTCCAAGTGGTCTGTGCTTTTGTTCCATTTGAATTGAAAAATGCCCTAACAAAAATCCTGGCTTTGTATCGGGATTATATGCTTGAAAAGAACTGAACAAATTGCATTTAGAATGATCAAAATGATCCATTTCCCTTACCATGTTGCTAGCAGACAAAGGTTGACGGTTGAAAATTAAATTTTACCACTCTCAATATTACTGCCTGATGCAAGTGTAGTGATACAGCTTTATCAGTCAAATTCCAAGACAGATTTACCCCAAAAAGCAGTTATCTTATTATCCTCATCTCACAAACAGCAGTTGCTGGTGTCACACACCAACCCTTCACTGGACATCCTAAGCGTCTTTATCATCTCAATATCCCAAAATAGAATGCCTTTTGTATACCGATGTCTCCACAAGATGACACTTGCAAATGCTGTTTCTCCTGTACCAAAAAAGAAAATCTTTATCATCATCATCACTCTTCCAAACTACTGCACCATGAATATTATTTTTCCCACAGCCTCACTGCTTGTTACATCCCAGTGTCTTACAGAGCAGCCAGCGAAGCAGTAAGGAGCTCCACGTTGAAGACAGAACCTAAGGCCCAACTTCTTGTCTGTTTAGGAATCTCCTTCCCGAGAAAATTAAGCCTTTATCCTAGCTTGAATTCAATCTCACCTTTTGGGAAAGTGGTATCACTGCATGTGTACTCAAGGGCTCTCCTGCTGAAGAAGTCTACAGGCACACGACATAAGGTTGGTACTGTATCGCGCGACGCGATGATCTCAAATCACTGCCCACCCCAAGGAAACAGCATAGCCAGTGTTAGGGAGCTGGATTTAGACAGGTATTTGAGTCCATGGGGAGACTCAGCAGGAAAAACACACCAGCAGACACGCCTACTAGATGCTCCCCGTTTCCCAAACAACAATTTCCCCCCCAACAGAAATGTTGATTTAAACTATTCATGCTAACACGAGTGCAGGATAAGGTTATGTGATTCTTGGAGCCACCGCATCAGGTCATGAATGACGTAGTAATGAAAAGAAAATTCCTTGCTCATTGCACAGCAAATAAAGACAGGATTGTGAAACCCCTCGCTGCTGTGCTGAGCTCTGTGTATGCACAGAGTCAAATTCTCAGAACAGTCCAGCACAGAGGATGAAGGAGACTTTTGAACATCATCTCACAGTCATTCCTCTAAAAACTGAGTGCTAAAAATCTGATTACTAGTGGGAGTTCTGACATTTATACCCTTGCTTCAAAATCCAGACAGCTTACCTGTTCACGGAGACTGATGTCCCCTTAAATCCTGCTGTGCCATGCATCCGTCTCCCGGTCAGAAACTACCAAACCCTCTTGGGAATTACCCTGGGGCATGATGAAATACCTTCCCCACAGGCTTGCAAGCTTTAACTCTCCTAACTCCTAAACAGAGATGAATCCAAAGAGGTTACGAGATAACCTCATCATAACCCTAGGTTTTCCCTGCTCAGCTACTGTCCTAAAATCTCTGCTGTGGAAGAAAGTGACCGCACGGGAACAAATGAGACTTTTTGATCCTGAGTTTCAGCAGTACTGCATATCCACAGGGTAAACTGACGTTGGTTAGAACTAAAGGTGCCCAACAGCTTTAAAAATCATACTAAAGGGTTACTTTCTATGTAGCGTTAAGATTATTTAGATTCTGCAATTCCTCATGTTACCATGTCAAGAAGGTTTTTTTTCAGGATGTCATTATTTTCTCCAATTTCCTAGGCTATCAACATTTTCTTTTCTAGGGATAATCCCTTACAACGTGGGGTTTTTTTTGATACACATGCTGAACAAACTCTTCACTAGGTAGCTTTTATACATGGAATATAGATTGCTTTTTCTATAAGCTTTCGAAAACACCCCAAAGTCTTCAGTTTCAGCTTGGCCTTTAGAGATGTGCAAAAGTTTTGGTGGAGGAAGGGTGTATTTTTATAAAGGGAACATTAGAAAGGATCGATTTTTTTTTTTTCCACCCCTCTTGGCTTAACTGACCCCAAACTGTAACCTCAGCCAAGCTGATAATTGAGAAAGTAAACTAATTACCACGTATGTCCAGAGCCTGCCCTGCCACAACTTCACTGACCCAACATTATCACACTGCCCCTTCTTTCCCACACTTTCTCAAAATTCCATTCAGTGAATCAAAGATGCTCGCAGGCTGTACCATCCGCTACCTTTAGGCACAGCGGCCACCAGCCCAGCGCATCTCCGCGCAGTGGTTTTAGAGCATCCGTCGTCTTAGCTAAACAAGCATTTTCATGACAAAAGTCAAAAAAGAAATAACAATTTCAAGAAGTTCCTGCAACCTCTATTTAAAGCCCCTTAAGTTGTAAGTTCAAGGAAGGCAACGCCTTTGTGACAGCACAGCTGTAGATTAAAAAGATTCCCAGGGCCTCCTAGCTATTCTGACTCTTGGTCTTTAGAATTATATGAATATAGGCTTAAGACCACCCAAATGCTTTTTTTTTTCCCCCCTCTTTTTTCTTTTTGAGAAGGGGAGAGAAAGAGAGCGTGCACATAAGCGCATGAAGAAAGAGACCGTTCCCCTCGCGTCGGACAACTGTAGTTTTACAGTAACAAAGATCTGACAGCCAGTATTGACCCGTGACAGCAGCTGTATTTACATTACAGCCTAAAAGGGAAAGCACGCTCGAGGGGACGGTATATACACTGCGTGATACGCTGGCCTTTAGAGAGATACTCTAACCCACACGTGCAAAATCCAGTTGCAGGAATTTAAATTCTCTTCCAAAGGGCACCCAGGGGGGAACTGACTTTTGGTTTTTAAGTACGTGGCTGATTTTGCACCTAAATCTCAGTGCTCTACCAGGAAAGCATTCACACAGCAGTAGTACACGTTGTTCTGGAGAGGCAGCATTTACCCATGACTAGACAATCCCAGTTACCTCCTGTTTTATTAGCATCAGCAACACAACTGATGTGCTGGAAGGAAAGAGGACAACAGCACACAAACTAAGTAGCCTCTAGTTTGCATGGCAAGTTTAGAAAAAAAAGGAAAAAATAAGAGCCTAAAGCCCCCAATTCATTCCAAAAACCTAAACTAGTCTTTTCTCAGCAGAGAGAAAGGAGGTAGAAGTATTTCAAATATCATAGTTTAGCTTACTGAAGCTGATCTCCCTGGGCTCCCTGACAGTTCACAGAGAGAAGAGGGGAGGTTCCTCTGAAGATGATCCAGAGCTGGAGCCCCCCGCTCTCCGCTGATGATACAGTGAGCGTAGGGACCCCAGATGAGTACCTGACAGGCAGGGGATGTGCCCCCTTTTAGATCCAGGCTGAAAGCAATCCCTTCGCACTGCGTCTGTTCCAAACCAAAATTTGTTATACAACCTTTTGACAACATGTCTTTGTTTTCTAATTGACTCAGGCTTTCTTAGACTGATCTCTCAACACAGAGTCTAAACAAAGAGAAACATAATCAAATGCTTGCTTTTTCAGTAAGGGGAAAAAAAAAAAATAATCATGAACATTGCTGTCTCGTGCTGTTGCTTTCCTGTGCTGCTCCCATCTTTATTTCTTGTTCTTCTTTCGCACCATGGGTTCTCACATAGCAAAGAAAACAGTCCCTGTCCTCAAGAACAAAGGTTGGCAGGGAAATCAAAAATTAAAAGTGGCAGTCACATTTGCAGCGGTGTAATCAGCTAAAATAATCAGCATTGTTGTTTATACCGTGGCTTCACTTCAGGTATCAAGTAGCTCAGAGCCCTGTTACGCCAGCACCCTGCGAATGGAAAGGAAACGGCGATCATAAGCACGTGGAAAGCGTACCTGGCCAGTGTCTTCAGGTGCTGAAGCTTTAAACATATGCACATGTCCCATCGATAGCTGCTTTTAATCACCTGCCAAAAGCAGGTGCTTATACACCTCCCTGAATAACAGCTAGACTGCGCATTTCAGGAATCAGGGTGCAAGAGTCAGGATGCGACAGGCAGATGGGACAGGTTGGTGGAGAAAAGAGAGAGGAAGACTCCAGCAGACAGCTCTCTGCAGAAGCAAATTCAAACCACCACATCTTTGGACACAAGTCTTCAGCAAGGGAAGTATTCCAGTCTGCATGACCTGAGCAAAGCGTCGGTGTAATGAGAGCAAGAACGTGCGGTGACCTTGGTCCAAGTTTGTTCTCTGCCTCAAGCTTTCACACCACTTGGGTCCAGTCACTTAAGCCTCCGCTTGCTTCAGCCCCACAAGAGCGAGACCACACCGACATGGACCTCTCTCTCACAGGATTGCACCAGCAAAGGCAGCACGGATAACCAGGAGGTACTGGGGTCACCTGGCACTTGAGGTTGTATAGCTTCCTTAGATGTAACCAGCTATCCTCACAAGCCTCTAGGAAAAAGGATAATTACTGCAAGAGAGCATTAAAGACTCTTCATTGATCTGTGAGCTTTTCATGGCTTCTAGGTGAGGCACTTCAGGTCAGTCCCACAGAGCCAGGCAGGTACCACGCTCTCATACATAGTTTAAAGAATGATATCCTGCTTCCTTCTTCCACATCATTCACCTTGAAGAACCCGTGGAAGTTCTCACTCGCTCAATAATATACAGCCCCATCACACTGATCCTGGCTTAGGTACCTGTTATATAACCAAATCTTGCACTTCCAGTAAAATAAAATAGAAATGCAGGTTAAGAGGGCAGCGATGGCGCGTGCGCTCAAGGTTTTTTGTTTCACATCAGTATTAACAAAAGCCAGCGAGCCAGTGGATATCGATTCCCAACAGCCATTCTATGCTGTCCTCGTATACGGAGGGTCGGCTGTATAGAAGGGAGCAAGACAGCTTCAGCTGGCACGAGGACCCTCCAGACAACCAGAGCAACCCATCCTCTTCACCTGGACAAAGGGTGCCCGCAGTCAGTAACCCCAGAAAGAGCGGGGAAACTGCTGCAGCTCAGTCACTGACGTAGGTAAACCCACCACCCCCGCTGCCAGAAAGAACCATTTCAAGGACTCCTTTCCAAGACACTGGGAATTCCTGCAGAACTCCCATTTCTTATGTGAAATCTCCGCAGTGTTTGCAAAGAAGTGATTATGAATGACTAACCAGCCGTGCATATATTTCAAGAAAACTTGGAAACAACTTTGTTATTTTTGGAAACATGTACACTTGTTCAGGGCAAGCCGGCAAGGAAGAATTACTGTGGAAATTTACCTCAAAAACAGAGAGTCTGTAGTGCCACCTACTGCTTTACTCTGGATTTTAACATCTGATTTAAAAAAAAAATAAATAAATAAAATAAAGTAACGAAAAGACAAAAAAAGCCACCCTGGAGTTCAGTCACCCAGACCTGACAACCACCCACAGCAGATTGCTCAGCAGAAGGTGCAAGAACGCAGCGCAGACGACACAAGAGCTAATCCCGGCTCTGAGCTTTGCGGCCCAAAGCATGCCAGCCCTTCAAAGAGCACTGTTATTGTCTTAATCGTGCCGAGTATTCCTGTGATGCACATGAATACTAAAGCTGAGTTGGGCTCTTAATACCTCCTCAACTTCACCACAGATCAGCAGCAGTAAGTCCCAAAGATGCTCCAAAAAGATATTCTAAAGATACTCTAAAGGCACAATGTATGAAAGTGTGGTTCATTTGTTTTTTTTAAATATTTGATTTTTTTTTTTTTGCATAATTTAACCTTTCCATTTAATTATAAGCCCTCCTGCTACAGAAGACAGAACAATTTCCTGACCTCCCATCTACTGATCTGTTATTACTGTACAAACTTTCAGTAGGTTCACAGCTTCTCAGCTATTTTGCATAGAAATTTTTAAAAAAGAAATTAAAAAAAAAAAAATCTAAAAGTAAAGCCTCTTTGCATTTATTTTGAACTGCCCAGTCAAATATCTGGCTGTTCCTTGAATATATTTCAATTTTCCTAACCACAACTCACAAAGCAGATTATTCCACAAAGAAAACAGATATTTCTTTTGGATTATGAATTACAAATCAGAAAACAAAACACAAAAATGCAAGGGGAAGGTTGCTTTTCTCCCCCAGCTAACAGAGTATCAAAGAACCGTAATTAGAATTTGCTAGTCAGTACAACATGCTATCAAAATCACCAAAGAGAACACATCCATTTATTCATAAATGTGGTCTGGATTATGCAGGCAGTGTAGATGCTTGCTCGTGTGTGTGTCTGGTCTGGTTTGTGTTTGGTTTGGAATCCATTCATTTAGTCCTTAATTTGCCATTAAGGAACTGATACAGCAAGTGTGCACATTAAACATTTAAATACGGGTGCCCAGGGGCATATAGAGTTAAACAACTGCAAGTGGTTATCGCTGAAAGTTTAAACAAGTTATTTTCCTTCCTCTACAAAGAGGAGGTTAAAGGTTGGAATAGACGACCTCCAGAGACCCCTTCCAACCGAAACTGTTCTACGATTCAAGCACACGCAAGCGCAGGAAGAGACAATCAACAAGTAGGTGCAACGTAGGGTGTGTTGCTCTGGAACATGACTTCCCATTTATACCAGGACTGGACAGAGTTCATACTAAGACTGGCTCATACCTACGGATCTTAGGAGACTTCAATCCACTTCTTCAGAAGTATTTAGGTGAGAAATGGCCACTGACTTCAGTAGGACCTGAGCTCCTATGTACCTGGGGGGCAGAGGCAGGACACAGGGTCTTCTACAAGCTTCCAGACTACAGACCTATTGACAAAGCTTAGAGACATCACATTCACCATAATCTCAGTGTGACAAATTTAAGAGTTCTCAGTCATCTGGAGCATCAAGCAACACAAATGACATAGTCCTGAGATGTCTGGGAAGGCTGCAACTGCCATAGGGTGCTGTTCACTGAAGAAGGGTTAAAACCCCCTCCAGTGGATTTAACAACCCGTGAGTTTCTGTAAACCAGCTATGTTTGATTATATTGCATCTGTACCCTGTAAAAACTGACCTGAAGCCCTCTCCTGCCAAATGCAAAACTCCTTCTACACAGATTAAAGTTTTCTCCATTTATCTCAGCTAAAAGAAGTTCTACACAGATCTTCATAAACATTGAATACTGTCACACTACTTAGAGTGACACTTCAGTGGAATAGGAATATATATCACATTTCAGAGTCTGTCCTTCCAAAAACTCTGACAATTTGGCCTTTGGTGTTTAAAAAATAATAATAAACTCAAAAAGCTGCTTCAAAAAGCAATGCCAAGCTTTTAATGGCACCCCAAAGCAATGCAGCTGAGAACAGAAAGTTAAGAATATTAGAGTTATACAAGAGAAGATCTGAGACAAAAGACCTGAACTGTAATGGAAGGAAGACAGCATAAAAGAATCCCAAGGCCAGGTTGCATGAGGCTTTGAGTGACCTGGTCTGGTGGGAGGTGTCCCTGCCCAGGGACAGAGGAGTTAGAACGAGACAATATTTAAGGTCCCTTCCAACCCAAACTGTTCTGTGATTCTATGACTCAAGAATATTTCCCCTCTACTGAGCACTGGCAAGGCCACATCTGGATTATGTACCAAGGTCTGGGCTCCCCAGTAGGCAAAACCCACGGGTTTACTGCTGCAAGTGCAAGGAAGTGTCACAATCATGGTTAAGGGACTGGAGCCAATACAGATTCAAAGAATCTGCAATTAAAAGAAACATTAAATACTGATGTGAAGTCCTCAGTTTTGTTCCATTTGTAGCGTTCCTTTGTGCAAAATGCCTGAATTTAACAGCAAAGCTTCCAGAACAGAACTTACACATAGAAGTGAATTGCTCCTACACAAGAGCTACATTCCATCCTGCATCTCTAAGAAATTGCCAAGATATATTAACTATGTCCCCCAAAACAAAGTTTGGCCAACTATCTTCAGTGCCTCGGTATAACTAAGCTTTAGGTAAGCCTGCAGTACGTAGGCAGCGCGCACAAGTCGGCAAGCGGCGCTCGAAAAGCACAGGATCGATCCGCAGTACTTAGCGAACAGCCATGGTTTCCGCGGTGGTTACGAGGAATTTGCCTTTGAATCTGCATTAAATAGCCAAATTTTCTACATCCTGTTGGATGCATTTAGAAAACATCTGTTTTGATTAACTTGAAATCAGTGCGGCACGTTAACATCTCGGAGGAAATTAAGTTCATTTAACATGGATTTTAAGGCTATGTTCCTCTTGCTCTCGTGATATCGGAAAGGGCTTTATATTTAGAAGTTGTGCTTCTGCAGTGCCTAGCGACAGCGGAAACAGAGGACTCTGAGCATAGAGCAAGACATGCTGAACCAAGATGTGCCTTGATTTACTTCCCTGGGTGGTGGGTAATAATTAAGGGGAGAAATTGGAAGGTGAGAGTCAAATCCTGTGAGATCCAAATTCTAAATGGGATCCTAAGTGGAGTAGCTTCCCCTTTCCTGGTTTCCCTGGAACCTTCACGAGCTGATCTTCTTGATTTCAGGTGCTCAAGGAAAGGGGTGACATCAGGTAATCCTGGGAAGAAAAGGAAACAAACTGAAGCAAGTTGCCACTACCTTGGGGGTACAAAACACTCCTAGAGTGAGAGAGCTTTCCAATCTCTGGGTCAACGACAGCGCAGCGCTCAATACCACTGTCTCCTCCCAAGAAAGAGTACAGCATAGGCATCCTGGGAACCATCAAGTGTGTTCACTACGGACATCTGGTTCAACAAGCCTGCCCAGTGAGACCACATAAGCACTGAAACAGGTTTCCGAGATACTTAAGCAGGTTAGTAAAAATCAAAATAATATGGAGGTACCAGCGTTAGCACCTATGGAAACCTTCATGAGGCTGCCACTAAAATATAATGACAACACACCATTAAGAGTGCTGCAGGCACAGCTTGGAAGCCAGAGTCTAAAGCAAATGCCCAAGGATGTTCATTTGAAGGTAAAGTACACTTTGACCCCCATTTTTTCAGACCCCACTCCCTCATTTTTATCCATTGGATGTTATCAAACTCCTGCAGCTAAGATCTTCAAAGTAGCTTCAAGTTATGAATGAGTCTCAATAAAGTTTGTGGTTACAAAGCTCCCTCAAGCTGATTTGAAAAGCTCTCCTGTGCCTGTTGTGCCCTCTGACATAAGGACAGATGTATCGTGGATTTCTTCAGAGTCCAGCTCAGCAGAGAGCTTCAACTGGGAGGTTGTACCTGCTGCTGCAGTAATTATGGCTAGTCTGAGTTCTCTGATGAAGCTTAGCAGTTGATGAAGTTGCCAGGGTTTAAAATTCTTACTATGGCAAACACAGTAAGGCAAGTTTTCAGACCTTAGTTTCATATTTCCCCTCTCATTTAAAAAAAAAAATAAAATAAAAAAATAAAATCTAGTTTTCAACACAACTCTAATGATAACTTCACAAAACTCTGTGGTTTTGCTTTGTAGATCATTTCAGTATTTTGTCTCAAGATGTTGCACAGCTCTACTGTGTCAGCTCCAAATGAATCAAAGAAATCTCCAAGCAAAAGCTGTTTGAAAACGGCAATATTCTTCTGGATTCTCAGTGGAACCACCAATTTTGCCTGATGAGGTTCACTCAAAAGACTTCATTGACTTAAGCAAATCTTTCAACATACATGGCAGGAGTTTAAAGCTTCTAATGAACCATGAAACCAGGCAAGTTTCATAGGAGCTTTCTGAGAATGCTTTTCTTAATTCCAGCTCCACATCACCTAACAATTTTGCCACCAACCTCATGATGCACAAGACCCACGGGAGAGGCGTACAAGCTGTTGAGGAAAGCTATGACAACCATATTAGAACATATGGCAGGCCCAGGGAGACCCGAAGTTATTCACCATCTTGTAAGCCAGAGCTCCAAGTGCCAGTCAGAAAGCAAGGTAAGTACTGTTCAGAGCAACGTTGATCTCCTCTTAACAAATAAGAACTAAATATTTTCCTTTTTAAACAAGGTTTTGTTGAGAAATGCTGATTCATCAAGACTAACAACGACACGCTTAGATCCAGGATACCATTTCTGTATGGAAAGAGGGACTCGGAGTTGTCTTGCATTCTCTGGCACGCTCCTGAAGTGGCTTTTAAGCTCACTTTTTTTAGGAAAATCAAAAGCTGCAGAAAACAATTCAGCTGCTGAAATCCAGGATCAGTGTTTCGCTCCGTCACAGTGTTCCTAGGTACGTTAGTTTCTCTGCGCTCCACCTCCTCATTTTCCAAGCAACCGAGACTACCCACTTCATGGAAGTCATGCAAAGATAGAAGCTTTAAAGACTTCCTGGTGTTTAGCTGTAACAAGGACCAGAAATACTTTTACACCTACTTGGTAAGGGCAGGAATTCACAATGAGCCTCACCAATGCTATCAAGAGATACTACTGGCTACCAGTCACAGGTATTTTGAGGTAAGTTGGAGGCTTGACCAATTTGAAGCCAGGTTTTAGTTTATGCCTGCGTTCCACCCTAGAAGGATGCTAACCATAAACGGAGCGATGATAGTTTTACGTTCATTTTGAAATCCAGAGTATGCACCAGCATATGGCAGTTACCTCCAAGCAATGAAAGAACAATTCTTTTTATTTCTAATTGAATTGAAGAATTCGCATGCAGATTTTTCCACAACAGAGCTCAGAGAGGTCTGTTTAGCAGCTGACTTGCTAAAGATCTGCTACTCAGTCACAACCACTCAGTCTGCAAATACGAGTTTGCCGCAGCTCCGAACGGCAACACATTCATCCTTCTGGTTACGGAAGCAGCAGCTCCACCAAATTCCAGTTCCCCTTCACTAGCCAACTCTGGACTGATCTTACACTCCCTTTTTACTTCAGCTTAAACATTGTAATCTTTATTTTCTTTACCTGTTTCTCAAAATTCTTCTGTACCTATATAAGAAAAGAGACATGAAAGAGAAGCCTTATGTTCTTTTTAACATATTGACTTTGAGGACAAAGATTAGAAGCCTCTTGGTGACACAGACTGGAGTCAATTAAGACAAAATATTCCATGTGCATATGCTCCTCAAGGCAATATCTGCAGCTAGTACGTAATGCAAACCACGTTAAGCAGCGACGTCTAGCTTGATTTCTGTCCAGCTACCAAGGATTCCGACTGAATTTCACCAGACAGAAACGTGCAATTTTTTTGTCATTAGAGAGCACCCAGGGAAGTAGCACAACAAAATGCTTCCTGCTGCTGTTAAACACAGGAGGCTGTGATTTCAGCTCCGTCATCTGCTCTCACATTGAGTAATCCACAAATATTTGAGCTTTCTGGCAGCATAAATCCCCCCACAGTAGCGGAGTCTCTTTCTCTAAATGGTCCGGGATATTTCCATGTTTCCTTTCTCAGGCTATTGATAGGAAACTGCTTAATAGGAGAGGGCATCTCTGATGCTTTTTCCGATTATCGATAACATCTAGAAGGCTTAAACACGGCCTTTCCTGCTTCGGTTTTTAAATGAGGTTAATTGAGATCAGATACTTAAAGCTGAGCTTAACAGCAACAGATTAAGTGCGCAGACCAGACTATGGAAAAAAAAAATATGTTAAAAAAATACTTGGAATAGTTAAATCTATCCAAATCAGCCACATAAGACAACTTCAGAGCACTTAGGAAGTTAAATGAAGGACCCTGACCCATTCTCACTTCATCTTCTACTCACAGAAGAAATGCATGGAACTCCAGGAGACCAGAAAGTGTAAGTTTACTGATTTTTAAGAGATAGGGAACAGTTTGGGAACATTTAGCCCAGTCTATATACCCAATTATAATCCCTACCACACAAATAAGACGGTAAGAAATACCAGTTGCAAGAAATGCAACAGAAGAAATTAAAACATCGCCCTTTACAAGAGAACTGGCCCTCAGTATGTAAACAGATTGTATTGAGGCCAGCAAGGCTTTGCATACAGCCCTCACATCACAGCTCCTCAAGAAAATAAGAAAAAAACGTGGACTTTGTGAAATGATTCCAAAACAAGTGGTGGAAAAATTGTGTTCAACAAGTCATTTTTAACCATTCACTGGGAGACTGAGAGAATATATTCACTAGAGTCTTCATCCTATACACATCTATCATTGTGCAAGAGTATTCAGAAGTGCTTTGAGAGAGACTTTTTTAACTAAAAAAAAAAACAAAACAAAAAATACCACCTGGATGATACCAAGCCAGGAGAGAATGCAAGTATTTTGGAGGACAAAACTTGAATTTAAAGTTACATTGGCCAGCTGGAGAAGCCAGCAGAAAGAGTGCAGAAACTCAGATGCCTTGGAAAACAGTAAATCAACAGGAATAACAGCAAGTTCTAGCAAATCAGAATATTTACAGAGTAGGGACTGGGAAAAGGAGGTAAGGGACATCTTGTAAGGCATCAGATTCGGAGGGTGAAGGTCAATTATTTGTTCTTTTCCTCTCCCACAGACAGGACAAGAGCGAAAGGCTTAATTTCAAAAGCAAGATAACTTCAGTTAAGAGGTCAAAAACATTTTTACAAGTTAAGTAACAGTTACTTGGAGAGATTGTGAAATCACCTGTCACAGGAGATTTCAAAAACATCTGCCGGGTGGTTTACGCTAACTATTTAGTTGCTTACAGGCACACCTTCCAGCCCCTGGTACCTCACTTCTGGCCCAGCACCTCCTCTTGTCCCTCCTTGTCTCTGACATCCCCTCGTGTTTCTTTTTGCCTCACAATTTCTTCCTTGCATCACTTCTTCCCCTCTTCCCCCAGGGATGCGGAGGGGGAAATCAGACTTTAAAGAATTCTGCCTCAAATGACTAACAAATCATTTAGTTTAGAATTAGTGTCACTAATGAGAACATTTGTCAGCATTTATTAGGCCAAACCTCTTACGCTAGGGTTACACAGTTGCTTCAATTTTAGCGTCCCTATTTTCAAGAGTCATTAATAACTTAAAAACACACGCAATTTGGCTGAAATTTTCTAGGCATGAGGTAGAATTTGTAGGGACAGCAATGCCTCCTGCACTGTGCAGCTTCCAAGCTCTTTCCAATTTGGAAAAAAAAAATATTGTGTCACTGGAGAAATAAGCTGTGATCCCGTCGTTAAAGTCTAAATGACAACAATGCACGTGCACAAGGCAGCAGAATTACGGCTATACGCCCGACTGCGGCATTTCGTACCTCTGAGAGCTTGACTGTGTAACTTTACCGTTGTATTACCATCAGCTCTTTCTAGGGGATCTGTTTTACAATGAGCTTGCAAAGGGCACGGGTAACCAATGCTATCTATTGCGTTTCGTTATTCGTCTTGTCCCACATATCGACATTTGAGATGTAACCAGGGGCTTTGCACAGAGCATTTCTGGCCGAAGTGGTGCATACTGATTAATGTCCTTTTGGTGCTGATATGAAACACATCGGTCGCATCAGCAAAGCCATGTATGAAATGATACATTGGAAATTACTTACCTATTCCGTGAACATGACTCACTGAAGTCAGGAATGTTCTAGCGGTTCACTTCTCTGAATGCATGTGAAGTAAACCGCTTCTTTCTGGGGAAGGAACTACCAGTAGGCTATAACGGGTCAGCCCAAAAATCTTCTGACCAAAAATGGCTTTGACAGCACAGTAGCAACATCATATACTCAGACAACTAGTAAATTAAAACAAAGGGGTATTATTAATCCTCTTCACTTTGCCAATTTGAACTTATTTCTTCAAGTTTAGGCCACAACTGGAAAAAAGAACCCTACAAAAGTCCCTAGGCCTATGCTTAACTCCTATTAAAATCAACATCCCACTGAAATTGTTCAAGTTAAGCACTTGCTTAAATATTTTCCTGAATTTGGCCAGCGGGTACTTAGTCACCAATGTTTTGTTTTCTTTGCTGATACACTATAACTCCAAAGTGCTGTGGACACATTAATATTAGCCACAATTATTAACTTTTTCTGGATCTCTTAGCCTTTTATAAAAATCTGGTCTGGCTAGAAGACTTGCCTTATCATTAAACCAACATATTAAATTACTCTGACAGTAAAAATCTATCTATAGACATACAGTAACAACAAATTAACCTCCATCTGACATGAATGAAAACAGCTTCTAAGTGGTTATAGTTCCTAAAACAGAATCTATATGCAATAAATATAATTATTTCACTGAAATTGTTAGCACATGTTCTTCTTTTGCAACAGACATGTTCGCCGTACCATCTCTGCTGTATTGATATGTTCTTTAGTAGCCCGTTCTGTGCCTTCATCCTTGATTTAAATTTATCGTGACACATTTTTAAACAATAGCAGGAAACCTCACTTATGACTTTAATTATAAAATGGTGTTATAAAATTATATCCACGTTTTACTTTTGGCAGTTGGCAATCCTCGTTTAACATAAATAACCCTTCTTGGCCTCAGCAGTTCTCTTTGGTTGATTTCAATGCTTACTGTATGTAATTGATATAAAAACACAAGGTTTAGGAAGCAGTTATTGGAACTTGTTAAAAGAAGCAGTCAAGTTCACAAACGCAGTCATTTTGCTACGTTACATGCCAAGAGAATTAATAATGTACGTTTGGGAATAAGGGAGAAATTCTGGCTTTTTCAAGAAAGACTGATGTAACTACAGTATTCCACTCTTATGTTAATTGTTTGGCTCACAAACCCACAGCTTTGTTTCCCTTCCACTCACAGCTGCTTCCAATAATCTTTTAAAAAAACTGACACATCCATACACACAGCGCCACACTATATGCAGACATCCATTTTTAAACACACATAAGCACTCATACCAAAATACTCCTGTTGTTCTATATTAAAGAACAAGAGCAAATATGTTACCCTGGCTGGATAAATGAAAGGAAAAGACAAATCACATCAGAAGAGGCTGTCCTCAGAAGGCTGAGCTTTAGCAATACTGGAGCTGAAGCTACTTCAAGTCATTTCCCACAGCAAAATCTCGAGCAGCTCACACAAAG
>WHYT01016773.1:0-19344 GCA_009806455.1 Tetrax tetrax
TTTTTTTTTTTTTTTTCTGTAAATAATAACGACCCTCTCGCCGGTTGAAGGGGGCGGGGGTCTCCGGCAGCTTGGCTGGGTACCCCCTCCGAAAAGCCGAGGGTCCCAGGGGCTGTGAGCCCTCCGGCAACCGGAGGTGACTTGCCCGGGTCGCCTTTCCCAGCGTAACCCCCCCAAACCCCCGCACCATTTTTGGGGAA
Source organism: Tetrax tetrax (assembly GCA_009806455.1). Taxonomy (NCBI): domain Eukaryota; kingdom Metazoa; phylum Chordata; class Aves; order Otidiformes; family Otididae; genus Tetrax; species Tetrax tetrax. The sequence continues at coordinate 201 of WHYT01016773.1, forward strand.
ACTGAGGCACGGATGCTCCAGCCCTGGGTTCTGACACCGGGCTGGGGGGGGTTCCACGCACTCCCCCTACCCCCGGGACAGGGTGCAGACCCCTCCCGGGCTGGGGAGCAGGAGAGTGGGTGTCCCCCCCCCAAGTCCTGCTGCTTTTGGGGTCTGCAAAAAGCAGGGGGAGGGTTGGGGTACAGCTTTTGGGGGACCACCAAGAGGAGCCCCCCTCCCCAAACTTCCTCCCCTGGGGCAGCAGGAGTTTGGCAGGGAGCATGGGAGGGGGCTGCACTGAACCCACAGCCGGTGCTTAATTATATTCATGAATTAATTGCGAAGCAGGAAGGATTACGACAGCCCTCATGCCCGTGTCCTCTAAAGCTTCAGTGAGTCAGAGGATGGGGAAATTTCCTTAAAGAAAAAAAAAAAAGAGAGAGAAAATATGGTGGTTATTGTTGTGCTCTTCTAAGATAAATAAATAAGCCCGTGCAAGTCCGGGGACACGCAGGGCCTGTTTCCAGGAATCGCAGCGCTTCTGCGCATTCCTGGCCCTTGGGGCACGAGGGGGAGTTTGTGATTTTTTTTTTTTTTATATAACAGTCGAGTCAAGCCACCAGCAAAGGTGTGGAGTTCGGAGGATTTTTTTTTATTATTATTTTTTTCCTCCCCTCTTTCCCCTGTAGTTTCCCCTGCCATGTTTGCTTGACTTCATGCACGGCTGCTCCCGCGGCCGGAGGAGGGAGCGGGGCTGGTTTCTCCCTGTTGCGGCTGAGCCTGCGCTTACCTGCTGCCGGAGGATCCGGCGGGAGAACGCGTGCCGGGACCGGTGGGTGTTTGGCAACTGGGCTGCCGGAGTTGAGGAAAACACCCGATTTAGGCTGGAGGGGTGGGTGGCGATGGCCGCAGCGAGCGGCGCGTCTTGGCCCTGCGACGCGCGTGTTTTCCGAGGGATGCTGGGTTTGCATCCCATGGGATGCTTGGCTTCGCCTCCCGCCCTTATCAGTAGGAAACCGCTCCGGGGTGGAGCTGGTTGCAACGGGGCGACTCCAGCATCCGGGTGTTTGGGATGGAGGTTGCGATTCCAGCCAGGTCTTTTATTTCTTTTTCCACGCTCCGCGGCGCCGAGTTTACGGCACGTGTGTTCCCGGTCCACCCTCCCCCTCTTTGCCCTGCCGCCGCTTTTGACGTGACGAGGTTTCCCCGTTTGCCCGATTTTCGGCTGTGCTGTGGGGAAAGGGAAGAGCCCTGCGTGCGAGAGCGGCAAAAGTGATGACTCATCGGAGCACGGGGGGGACATTTCCAGGGTGGGGTGGCCGTGGAGCCCGAGCAGCACAGCTCTGCGGGGAAAAAAAAACCCAGCTGCTGCGGGGAAACGGGGCTGGGGAAGCCACGCCGGGGGTGGCCGCCCCACCAAAACCACGTGTGTTGGGGGTAGAAATGCTCTCCCGGCTCCGCAGGGCTCTCCCGGTGTCGTGGGGTGCTGGGGGCTTGATGTTGCGCTGGCATCTCAGCCCACGATCGCCTTTTTTCCTGCTTTTCCTGGGGGACGCAGATGGATGGTGGGGAAGGGACGGAGCTTTCCCGGCCCGGGGCGTGGGACATCCCCATCACCTCTGCGTTCTGTCTCTCGGGACACTGGGGGTTGTGATTTGGGTCTTTTTAGGGGGTCCTCGAGCTGTGCAGGGCGGCGGGGAGCCATTTTGTAACTGCCCCCCACGGGGTTATTCCCCTCAAAGAGGAACTGGGCTGGGGAGAGGCGGCTCGCTGGGGTTGACTGGGCGACAGCGGTGTCCCCGGCGTGGCTGCCGGCCGCGTAACGCTTGGAGGGACGACAGGGATGATCTCTCAGCGAACACGCAGACAGGAATTATGTGCTCATCTTTTTTTTTTTTTTTTTTTTTTTTTTTTTTTTTTTTTTTTTTTTTTCTTTTCTTTTCCCCCACTGGTTTGACCAGAAAGAGCCCTGATGGTTTCCCTGGATTCACTGTGAGGTTGTGCCCCGCCGCAGGGTCGGCGCCTGGCGCTCGGGTTTCGGTCAGAGCGAGTTTTCCTTGCGGATTTGCGTACACGTAGGGTCCCACGGCATGGGCAGCCCGGGGATGCAGGAGGCCGAGCCCTACGCTCCGGGATGAGCTCCCGTTCCTGCTCCTCGCCTTCGAGGGAGACCCACGAGGTGGCTGAAGGTGGAGAAGGAGCATTGCTGAGAAAACTGGGAATGATGGGTGTGATCCCAGCCCTGCTCCTGTCCAGCTGATGCTGACAGCTGCCTTTGAAGAAGCCGTCCCTTCTCCAAACGTCTTCCCCCTCACTTTCTACTGAACAAACAGGCAGCGAAGCAAAGCTATAAATATTAAACTGCAAAAAAACCCCAAACCAACAAGAGAGAGTAAAGAAACCACACAGTTTCTCCGCAGGCAGAGGAAGAGCACGCAAGGGCTGAGCTTGGTGTGGCGTGGTGATGGGGGGGGATCTGGCCCAGGACGATGGCGTGGGGCCAGATCCTGGCTGCCGGGAGCTCGTGTGGTGCCGTAGGTCCGTAGGATCCCGGGGAATGGGGGATGCTCCATCTCTGGAGGCGCAGCGGGCAGTTTGGGAGGCATTTTGGGGAGGCAGAGGTTACGAGGCTGGGGGACGAGCACCGTAGTGGGGCCCAGGGGATTTGCAGCAGGTGGTGGGTGGGTTCCCCAGGACGGGGTCACTTGGGGAAGGTTCAAGGTCTTTCGGTGACACAGCCTGTCTCGGCCTCGCCGTCCCTACGGTCTTGGCAAGGAGGCTGTACCATCTTATTTTTAAAGACTTCTAAGAATGGCTCCCGGGGTTTTGTCACCCTTCCTACGAGCACGTTTAACTCGGAATAGGCTCCCCACACCCTGCCGTCTGCTTAAATCCCCTTCGGTTAAATTGGAGCAACTTTCTTTCCAGACAAACCTGAAACGCCCAGGCAACATCCTTCCCTGCCGGTCACATCCCTCTTTTTCCTTCCCGTCCATGCACGCTATTAATTAAAGTGATTTACTTCTCTAAACAGTTGCGAAGCCAAAGGTTTCCCACCACCCCGCCCCGGCTCGGCCCCTTTCCCCTCCGCCCGGCGCGGCGTTATTCGGGGACTCCGCTTCGGTTGTAAATTCTCCTTTCAGTGCATGGCTGAAAAACCCAGCACAGTTTGTTCAGCTGCTGCTGTAGCACCCAGCTGCCAAAATTAGCCGGGCTGAGCGGGACAACCCGACCTGGGCACCTTGGGACCCCGTCCCACGCAGCATTGGGAGCAAGCGGAGGGGCTGTGGGTGTTTCGGGGTGCGGGATGGGGACATCTTGGTGGCGATGCGTTTGGGGATGGGCAGGGGAATTTTGGAGCCTTGGGGACAAGCGAGGGCAGTGCCTTTGGCTTTCACCCAAGCTGCTTCCCCAAGGTTCCAGGGGAATTGCATAGGACGGAGGATTTTTAGGCAGAAACCAGGCACTGAGGCCCAGTTGGGCCGGTGGAGCGAGGCCTGCAGCCGCCCGGCACGCAGGGAGCGTTTCCCCGCTCCTGGCTCGCAAGACCCCACGGGAGGAGGGGAGGATGGGTGCCAGCGGGCTCGGCGCTGGCTGAGCTCCTGCCTTATCTGCCGCAGAGCGGGTGCCGTTTTTGGCCCTGCCGCCGCTCCTCGGGGACCGCTCCAGGCTCGGGGCAGGGGAAGATCTCACCCGGAGAACGCCTCGCCTGGTGGGAAAACCCTTTTGGGTTCCTTCATGGTCAAACCGGCGTAACTCGTGCCGGGGAGGCGGCGGCGCCCGTAAGCGAGGATCCGACCCGGTTGTACCGGCACGGTGCCAGGACGGGGGCTGGATTGGCAACGGGGGCTCTCCTGACGGCTTTGACCTTCACGGAGCGGGGAAGCGCTGGGCTGAGCCGGGGGGGAAAAGAGGGGAGAAGAGAAACGTTTCGTTTGCGGGTAAGCTGCGATGGCTGGGTGCTCCCCGAGGCACGAGAGGTGCTGCTGGGGCCGGGATGGTGGTGGGGGAGAGCCCCAGGGGGCTGCTGGGGAGGACAAGTCACAGGCTGTCCCCAACTTGTTTATTCCTGGGGCTGGAGAACAGCTGCGGCTCCCATGGACGGGGCGGCCGCGGCGCTGGGGCTGCCGGCCGCGGTACGGTTACATGAAATCCGCCTTCTGAGAAGCCTCCTGGCCGGGCGCTGGGGGCCGGACGCGGCGTATTTATAAATATTACCTCCTTCCAGCAGCACGGGGCCGCGGAGGGAGGAGGGATGGGGGGCGGCGCTGGGAGCGCGTCCGGCACCCGCGGCCGCTGTCACCTGGCGCCTTCTGCTCGTGGCGAGTGGCACCGTGAACTGGGGGCGTGTGGAGCCGGAGAGCTGGTTTTGCTGAGCATCCCCACTTTTTGGGGTGGTTTCCAGGATTTTAGGGGCACACAGGACCTAAATCCCAGGACCGTGGTGCGTTGCATCTGCTCGGCTGGAACCAAGGCCAGGGAAGGTGCCATGCTGGTTCTGATTTTTGCAATTATTTTAAACAAAACGCCACCAACACCCAAGTTGTGTGGAGTCAGCCCGCCTTGGAGCGGGACGGGGTTTGCCCTTTGGCCGCGGGTTGCGCGCGGAGGCCCCGCTCCCGGCTCTTTCCCGAACGCGCGACCTTTGCCGAGGTGAGGCGGGACGCGATGCGGCCGCGCGTCCTTCCCCGCCGGCGCGGCCGGGGCCCCTCCAAGGTCACCCCGCTCCTCTCCTCGTCTCCTCGCTGAAAGGCGGATGCGATACGGGGCTGATTAATCACTCAGCCCCGGGGTGTTGGCGGGCTGCGGCCGCCGGCGCGTCCCCGGCCCCCGCGCTGCCGTTGGCTCATCCTCGCCCGAGGAACGTCCTTCTGCCTGTTAACACTTTTATTTTTAATTGCCGCTGTCGGGCGAGGGGCGGAGGGGAGGGCAGGAACTTGTCGGCTCGGGCTGTTTGCGCTAGCGGGCTGTGAATTCCCAGAACGGTCAGTTGGACAGTGATGTTTCAATCAGGGCTCCTGCATCGCGCCAGCCACCCTACGGGAAGGGCTTTTGCTCCGGTTTGGAGTGACCCCAGGGTCCGACCCCGCCTTCCCCAACCCTGCTCCTGGGGCTGCACCGGGATCTGGCCCGTGGATGCCAACCTCCACCCGCCGTGCCCAGCCAGGGTGATGGTGGCTGCCCTGGGGGTGACACTGTGACAAGGGACACTCAGTCCTGGCTCTTGGTACCCAGGATGCTTCTCCCTCCGCCAGGTCCCTGACACCTCCCGGGCTGGGCGGGAGACCTGCTTACCTGGGCAGTTTGGAGACCACTTTAGGGGGGTCCTGCTGTCATACAAGACTTGTGTTAATGTTTTTACTGTGCTGGATACCTGGGCCGCTTCCAGGAGCGGTATTTAACGCATGGAAGGGAAAACATTTGGCCTCTGACCCAAACGCCTGTTAACAACGCCGCGGTCCACGTTGCTGAGATGCCGGGGCTAAAAACAGTGCCGGTGACTCAGTCTCTTGCTGGCGTTGTCAACTGACCCCGGCTTTTATTTGCCAAGTCCCTCCGCCTTCTCCTTCTCCCTTTCAGGGCTGCGTGCTCGCCGCGCTGGGAAGGTGCCTCCGGACGGGGCTGGAGTGGCTCTGGGCACCCACCTGCCCGACCCATCTCCTGCCTGCTGGGTGGGTGGTGGGGAGGGGACTGTTGCTCTCTGGGGTTGGAAAACGGGGCCATCTCCCCCTTTCCCACCGCCCCATCCTCATCCCACTGGGACGTAGGCTGGATGGGACCTCTGGAGCCTCTGGTCCAGGCCCAAGCATGGTTAGATCGGGGTGTCCAAGGACGGAGATTGCTCCGATGCCAGGGTTTGGCCACCTTCATGGTGAGGAATCCCATCTTAATTCCTCGGGTCGGACTCTGCCCCGCTGCCGATTTCAGGGGCTGCCAACCGCAGCTCCGCGCTCCTCCGTGTGCCGATGAAGATGAGGGATCCCTGCCTTCCTCCCGCTGCGTGCTGGCGTTACCTGACCCCTGATACCGGCAGGGACACTGGCATGGCATAAATCACCCCCGCGGTGGCCTTGCCAAGTCAGGGCGAGTGCCCCGAAAGAAGAGGCCGTGGGGCTGGTCCCAGCTGCCCGGGAGCAGATGGGTGCCAGCCGCGTTGCTGGCGGGGTGGCACGGCAGCGGCTCGCCGGCCCGGCCCGGGGGGGCTTCCCCGACGGAGGAGCTTGATCCGCTCGGGGTGCGCGGAGAGGGCCCACGGTGGCACGCCCAGCACGGGTGCAAAGGGGAGATGGTGCAAAGCGGCTTCGCACGATGGGCATGTGAGGGGGGTCCCTGGCACCGTGCCAGCCGTGTGGGGCGTCACACTGGTGTCCTTGTTGTCCCTTGGCTTTGCCATTGCCATCCTGGTTGATGCCACTGGCATTGCCATCCTGGTGGGATGCCCGGCGTCGTGCGGGGCTGGATCCGGCTGCGTGATGCGGGTGCTTGCTCTGCAGCAGCTGCGGGCACGTGGAGGGCGAGGGATCTCTGTGTCCCACATCCCCAGGAGGGACAAGGGGCAGCTTTTGTCCCTCTCTGTGTTTGCAGGCAGAGATGTCACCGCAGGCAGCACTGCAGCGGCTCCGGAGGGATCGTGATGGGGCAGACCCAGCCTGGGCTGGGGCACCCTGGAGAGCCCGGCGGCGGTGGCAGCTGCGTCTGGTTTTGCCCCTCTTTTTCTCAGCTTGATTGCTAACTCCTGTCTTGCAGTGAGAAAACCCAGCAGGTCTGGAGGTTTTTTGCAACTTCCCCACCCCTGCACCCTGCGTGGCTGCTGCCGCATTAAAAGCAGGGTCCTGAAAATGAGGAAACGCGGGGCCGGCATAGGAGCTGGGCTGGCCCCGGCGAGGAGCACGGAGGAGCTGCGACCCGCTGGCCCTGGCACCCGGAGGCCCCTCCGGCCCCGCCGTCCTGCGCCCAGGTAACCCCATCGTCCCCCTTCCCCACGCAGCGGGGTGACGGCGGAGCCCGTCCTCACGGGGTGGCTTTGCCGGCTGGCAGCTCGCTGCGTTCGGAGCAGATCTCGGTCCGGAGCAAACACCGTTCCCTGCCTGCACCCAGCCCGTCCCGAAATGGCGGCGGGTGCTTGGCCCTGCCCGGGCCGGGGTGTGCCAGGCTCTCGCCGTCCCTGCATCTCTCCCCCTCCACGGCATTTGAAAATGAAAAATGAGGAAGGAAGGCTCGGCGAGCGCTTGCTGCCGGTAGCAAGAAGTGGAGCTGTTTTCACTTCTTTCTTCTCCCGTTCCTTTTCGCTGCCCTCGTGGTTACCAGCGAAGCCGCCCAGAGTGGCGGGTGGGTGGGTGACACGGCCCCCACCCCAGCTCCCCTCCTTCCCCGGGGGTCCCTGCTCGCGGCTGAAGCTCCCGATTGATTTTTCCGCTCGTAAATGGCCACGATCGACCAGGAAATAAACGCACACCAGGGAGCGGGGCTGGGCAGGCGGCTCCTCGGTGTAGTGAGTTTGGGGGTCCTCAGCTCCATTTGCAGGGCTGAGCCAGGGGCATCGCTCCCCTCTTCTCCTTCCAGCTTTTGAAGATGTGTTGCGCTTGCTCTGTGTCCGTGTGCCTGGACGTTTGCAGGCGGGACAGGCAGCGTGGCTGCCGCTTCCCCGTGGGCCGCTCGGGGAGGGTAACGCGATCCCAGGGGCTAAATCTGGAAACTGCCTCACGGCAGCTTTTATTTCTAACCCACACCTGGGTGCAGCGATGCGCTCGGGGAGGAGGCGGCGGGGTGCCGCGTGGGTGCGGGGCCGGCACTGCGGGTGTTTTGTCCTTTCGGGGTGGCTCTGGGTGCCCATTGCGGAGCAGCGCCCGATGTCACTTCAGAAATTCCCGGTGGTTGCTGAGCAGCCGACCCCGTGCCGCCGGCTTTCGCAGCCCGGGTTGCGATGCCGCTGGGCCCCCGCGGGGATGGGGTTCGGCTCAGGGCTGTGCAGAGTTCTGCGGGGGACGAGCGAGCTGGAGCCACCCCCCAGTGCCGCCCCAGCACGGGGGAGAGTGTGTCGGGCTCTTGATGAAATAACACCCCCGGAGCAAAAGCAAGAAAGGTCCAGAAATAACCGTGTCGCTAAATAGCAGCGGAGATATTTTGAAGGGAGATGAATTCCCTGGCTCCGGCCCCGCGCGTTGTCCCGGCCGTGGGTCTGGTGCGCGGTGACGGAGCGCGGCTGGTGCCTGGATGGCACTCAGGCACTAGTGGAGCCCACCGCCCCACCAGTTTCACGCGGTTTTCACTGGAAGAGCTGCTCTGGCTTTAGGATGTGATCCTGCACCCCAATGGGATGAGCTTTTCCCCCCACCCTGAGGAGGTGGGGACAGGGTCGCAGGGTTTTTGAGTTTCCTTTGGGAAATCAGTCCTTTTTCCCTGCATTGCTGGCTTCATCCTGGGCTCCCCTGTGATGCTGGGGGCTGCAGCTGGGGTCAGGATCGGTCCGGCTTCTCCTGCCGATGGTCAGCGATGGGCAGCGCACCCCGTGCTACGGGCAGGGGGTCAAGGGCCACCTTGGTACCGGCTGCTCCGGGCATGGAAAAGTCACGCTATGTCCCTCCACTGCCAGTCCCCGCTCTCCAGAAAGATGGAATTGGGGTGTGGAGAGCTGCCAGGGCCATCCACCCTGTTCCCTTCCCACCCCTCAGCCCCTCTTCTCCCTCTCCATCCCCTTCCCACTGCTCCATCGCCCACCCTGGGCCTCCCAGCGCCTTCCTCCCTCCCCTCCTCCGCTCTTCCCTCTCCGTGACCGATGGGGACATGTCCCTAGCAGGTGCCCTGGCAGTGCCCGCCGGGAAACCCAATGCCTGGACGTGCCCTGGCCGGCTGTGCTGCCCGCTCGGAGCCAGGCAAGCTGCTGCCCATGCAGCGGGACGGACCCTCGCCGGGGTCCCCTCCAGCTGGGGACCAAGCTGGGGCTGCCCCTGGCACCGGGACGGCTCCGGCTCAGCGGGAGAGCCCTGGGGTGTGCTTTTTCCAGGATGCTAACATCTGTCGCCTTCCCAGGAATAACAGGCATCCCGAATGGAGCCTCCATGCCGCGTGCCCCCCTGGATTACAGGATGGCGGGATGCATCCCGGGGTGGGACGCGTCCCTCGGGGTGGGGTTCCTGCGCCGCGGCTCCGGCTGGGTCCCCATCGTTTCCCACCCCTGGCTGCCACCTCCCCGCCGGGGCTGACTCAGAGCGAAAGCAGAAGCTGCTCAGCATTTCGGGGGGCTGGGGGGGGGAAGCCAAGCAGAACCAAGCGGGTTATTTTAAACCTGACCTAATTTCCCCCCTCTCCTTATTGGGCCCGGCTCTGGCCACCCTTCCCCATCCTCGCCCTCGGCAGCTCCCCCTCTTGGGATTTTCCCAGGGGAGAGGGCAGCGCTTTCGGCTCCCCCTGCCCCCGTTTCCTGTACGGGGGTCCTGCTGCCAGGCAGGGCGGTGGGGCCGGGGCTGAGTGGGTGCTGTGCCGTGGGTGGCTATGGCTCCGCACGCTTGGCGTGACACCCTCCTGCCCCCACGTTCCGGCTGCCCTTCCCCAGAAGAAGCCCGGACCCCCAGCTCTGCAGCAGGGCAGCTCAACGCTGGGTTTCCCCAGCACCTGAGGTGCCGGCTGCTCCGGCTTCCTCCTCCTCCTCCTCCTCCTCGTCCCCCCACCATCGAGCCGGGGTCCCCGTGCAGCCACCCACGGGGCACGCTCAGCTTTGCAGGGCCGTGGGGAGCTGCTTGCTTGCAAACACGGGGGCTGACTGCAAAGTTTCCCATCCGTGGCTTGAAATCCTTTTCCCACTCTACCCAGATGCTGGAATCCCCCCCCAAACCAGTCTCATGGGGCCCAGCGCCTCTCCCCTTCCCTGCCTGGCCAGTCCCTCCGTGCCGGGATGGCTCATCCCATCTCCTCACACTCTTGGAGGCTTTTCCTCTCACCCTGCTCTTAATATTTGGGGTTGTCCCACCCTCTGTGTGCACCAGCTGTGGTTTATCCCCCTTCAGCCTTGTTTTATCCTGTGGGCTGCTGGGTCCTTTTCCAGGGCTCGTCTCCACCATCATCCCGCTGTGCCCTCCTCTAAGGCTGTTTGCGACAGCCGTCTTAACGAAGCTCTGATGGATAACTGTCCCAGGCTTCTCTCTTCTCCCATCCCCCGTTAGATGGGCCACCGTGTCTAATTAATTACCTTCCTCTTGCTGTTCGATAGCTGGCTCTTGATCCATGTAATCGTATTTCTGTCCGTGCTGGCTTGATTTAATTTCCCCCTTAGGATATCGCGTAGGATTGTGTATCGGTTGCCTCACCCAAACCCCGGTGTTTTGTATCCAACCATGGCCCCTCGGTCTGCAATTACCCATTGTAATTAAATAGCAAAACCCTCCAGATTTGTCTGGTTACGCTGGAGTGTCTGGCTCCTGCCCGTTCCCCTGGCTGCGTTTGCTTTGGGTCCCGTGCTCCGACTTCCCTCCCGCCCTGTGGATGCTGTGATCCAGACCCCCATCCCGCATGGCATCTCCCGCATCCCCATCCCGGCGTGGGAAGCCAGCCCCATGGAAATCCATCGTCGTGCCCCAGAGAGCCCGGCTAGGCAGCTCCCCTCGCCTCGGCATCCTCTCCCCATCTCCCCGGGCTGCTGTCCCCTTTGTACGGGGGAACAAGGGCCGGTTTGTGCGGTGCGGGGGCCTCGCACGCCTCCCCCCCCAGCCTCCGCGCTCGCGTGCCGGCCCCGCACAGAAGCCGCCTTGTTCTCCCCGCGCCGGAGCTGAAGCTTCGGGGCAGCCGAGCTGAGGGTTAAACCCTGCCTCCGGTTCCTGGCACCCGCCGGCCTTTTCTTCCTGCTCTTCTCTTGCTTTCTCTTTCCCTTTCGCTCGGCTCCCAGGCTCTGGATTTTCCCGGCCCTTCTCGCTTTGCTCCGGTGTTTCGGAAGTTGGTGGCTCAAAGCACGCTCCAGCTGAACCCGGCGGTATGTGAGTCCCCACTCGCCGGGCGTGGGGTCCCCGTCCCCTCCCCGGGGTGTCCCCGCTGTCCCCAGGGAGAGCGGTGGCGTGGCTGGGAGCTGCGTGGCAGGAGGGCAGACCCGTCCGTCCGGCGTTGGCACGATCAGCCCGGCTTAGCCGCTGGCTGGTACAGGTGCTCCGGGATGTCTGCTTCCTCTCCGTGCCTCAGTTTCCCTGCTGCAAAATAGGCTGTTCCTGATGGGACATGTCCTCTTCTCGGGGTCACCTCCGTGTCCTCCTCTCAGGGTCATCTCTGTGCCCGGCGGGCGCCCGCGTCCCACCCCCCCGGTGCACCATGGCGTCCCGCATCGGTCTGCGGATGGAGCTGATGAAGCAGCAAGCGCAGCAGGAGGCCGAGAGGGAGCGGGTGCAGCAGCAGATGATGATGAACTACATGCAGCAGCAGCGGATGCCGGTGGCCTCCACCCCGGCCATCAACACCCCCGTCCACTACCAGTCCCCACCGCCTGTGCCTGGAGAGGTCCTCAAGGTACGGTGCTGGGGGTGTCCCCCCGTCCCGCGACCGAGGGGGCGTGGGAGGTCCTTGATGGTTTGTGTCCTTGCAGGTCCAGTCCTACCTGGAGAACCCCACCACCTACCACCTGCAGAAGTCACGGGACAAGAAAGTTCAGGCTTATCTCTCCGAAACCTACGGGAACAAGTTCGCTGCCCATGTCAGCCCCGTCAGCCACTCTCCCAAACCGCCCCCCGCCGCGTCCCCTGGCGTCCGACCCGGCCAAGTCATGTCCTCCTCGGCGGGCAACAGTGCGCCCAACAGCCCCATGGCCATGCTCAACATCGGCTCCAACCCCGAGCGCGAGGTGAGGAGGTGCCACTGGGCTGCTGGGGCGGGACAGAGGTGCTGGAAAGGGCAGAGAAGCCCATCGGCGCTTTACGCCTTTCCCTTTCAGTTCGATGAGGTCATCGATGACATCATGCGCCTGGATGATGTTTTGGGCTATATGAACCCCGAAATCCACATGCCCAACACGGTGAGTCTCTGCTGCGCCTGAGGAGGAGATCGGACCCCGCGCTGTGGGAGGGAGGGTGGCCTGGGGGTCCCACAGCCCCGTGCTTGCAGGGACCTGTCCTTCTGCCGCATCCCTGCGGCGATGCCCGGGTGCCAGCCCGACGCAGCCTCGTCGCTGGGACGCGCGTGTCCCTGGGGACCCGAGGCGAGATCTCCCTTTTGCAACTACAAGAGCCAGTTCTTCAGCTTCTTCTCCTCCTTAATGACAGCTGGGAGCCCTTCTAAAAAGTCAGAGAGACGGCAGAGGGGCACGGGGAGGGACCAGCGTCCGCTGCGGCACAGGGGGATGTTGGTGCTGGGAGAGGTTTCCCAGCCAGCAGCTCGCTTGGAGCGGCATCGTCTCCCGAGGCACCGAGTCGGGTCGGATCCATATGGCAGCTTGTGCCTCCCAGTGGGATTCATCCTGCCGGGCCCTTCTCGGATGTGATTCATCTGCCCTATTTTAGATGCTGGCCGTGGGAGGGGATCAGCTGCAACCCTTTGAAGTCCTGTTTTCTTTGCCGCTCTGATTATAGCTGTTTTAAGGGCTCGGGAAGACAATTACATCTGCCTGGGCTGTGCACTCACGTCCCAGAGGCCAGGCAGCCGGGCTTGAACCCCGGTCCCGCGGCCCCGGATGGAGCTAACCCGCCCGTCCCTCTGTGTTTCAGCTGCCGATGTCCAGCAGTCACATGAATGTTTATAGCGGGGACCCCCAGGTGACGGCCTCCCTGGTAGGTGTCACCAGCAGCTCCTGCCCCGCCGACCTCACCCAGAAGAGAGAGCTGACAGGTACGTCCCCGGCGCTGAGCTGGCGGTGATGGCGAGTACCAGAACTGGCCGGGGCTGCCCTGTCCCCACGGGTGGGGAGGGCGGCTCTGGGGGATGCTGGGGTGCTCCCACGCCAGCCCGGGATGCTTGTGGGGCGAGATGCAGCCTCGTCCCCTCTGGGTGATGTTGTGGGTCTCCGTTGCAGATGCTGAGAGCCGAGCCCTGGCGAAAGAGCGCCAGAAGAAAGACAATCACAACCTGAGTGAGTTCAGTGCTGGCTGCCCGCTGTGGCATGGCTTTCCCTCTCCCACCCCTGCAGCCCTTTACCCGTCGCTCTTCATCCTCGTTCCCCCTCTCTCCAAGCTGGGTCCCCCTTCCCATCCCACCTCACCCTCAGGGAATACCCCCACAGCCCCCTGCCATGCTCGCTCTTTCCTGGCTCTGCAAAATGCCCATGGTGCAGGAGAGACCCCGTTCTCCTCCGTTCGCACCGGGGGAAGGTCAGAGCTGCCGGGGTGCCAAAGGGTTGGCCTCAGAGGTTTCTCATGCCGAGCTCCCTGACTTGGGAGGGTCTGGCCAGGGCACGAGGGTGGCTCCCAGCCCCACAAGCCAGGAGCCACAGCGTGGCCGGGATGGGGCTGTGGGACATGGAGCCCCTCCTGCTCCTGCCACCTCCTCACCTTCCCTCTCTTCTCACCCCGCAGTCGAGAGGCGGCGAAGGTTTAACATCAACGACCGCATCAAAGAGCTGGGGATGCTGATCCCCAAGGCCAACGACCTGTACGTATCCGTGGTTTCTGCAGGGTGGGATAACTGCGGGTCTTGTGGGCTTGCTCTGTGCTTGGCCCCGTGGCGGGCGATACTTGCAGAAGGGGTTTTTGGTGGAGCAGGGGTGAGGGAATGTATGTTGCTGGCACGTAGGCAGCAATCTCTTGTTCCATCCTGCCCCACAGGGACGTGCGTTGGAACAAAGGGACAATCCTGAAGGCATCTGTGGACTACATCAAGAGGATGCAGAAGGACTTGCAGAGGTCACGAGACCTGGAGAATCACTCGCGGCGGCTGGAGATGACGAATAAGCAGCTGCTGCTCCGCATCCAGGTGAGCTTCCCTGTGCTCTTCCCTCCCTCCGCTCCGCTCCAGCCCCAGGAGCAGCTCACTCCCTGCCAAGGGGATGGGCGGGAGCTCTCCTCCCTCCTACGGCTGTCAAGTGACCAGGAACAAAGTCTTCTGACAAACCTCGGAGCCTCAGAGGCCTCAGGTCACCGCAGCAAGCGTTGCTGAGCTTTGCATGGGTCACCATTTTCCGTCCTTCACCTCCTCCATGGGAGCTTCTCCCTGTCCCCGCCACCTCCATGGTTGCCCAGGCGCCATGTCCCCGTGTGTGACATTCCCCCCAAAGACCTCCTGTGCTCTCTTGGCAGGAGCTGGAGATGCAGGCACGCGTCCACGGGCTGCCCACCTCCTCACCCTCGGGCGTCAACGTGGCCGAGCTCGCTCAGCAAGTGGTCAAGCAAGAAGCCGGCGGGGACGAGGGGACGCTGGAGCCGCTGCTGCCACCCCTGGACCCCGAATCGCAGCCGCAGCCGGCGCTGCCTCCGCCACCCCAGTCTCCCTACCACCAACTGGACTTTACCCACAGCTTGAGCTTCGACGATGGTTCCCGGGGCTTCCCAGACAGCCTGGAACCCGGTCATGGTGCTTCGTTCCCTTCCCTATCCAAGAAGGAGCTGGACTTGATGCTGATGCAGGACACCATGCTGCCCCTGGCCTCCGACCCCCTGTTCTCCGCCGTGTCCCCGGAGGCCTCCAAGGCCAGCAGTCGCCGGAGCAGCTTCAGCATGGAGGATGCAGACATGCTGTGACGAGGAGCTGCTCCGAGGCCGAGGGCGAGGACTGGACCTTCGAGTTTGGTTAGTGAAGTTCCAGGGCGCTCTTCTTGCCGGAGGAGTCCGTCCTGCTGCGCACTTGAATCTACGTAGGAGTACCTTTTCTCTATGCAACGGGGGTCTCGGATCAAGGCTCGCCGGGTGCCGCTGTGTCTTTCGCAAGCTTTTTTGGTTTTTTGCCCTCAGCCGGAGCGGACCTTCTTGGCTTGCCGTGGCGTTGGCCTGACTGCAGGTTCCCCAGCCCTGGGATCTCAGTTGCTTTGCCTTTCAGCGAAACTCTCCCGGACTGTCCCCCTTCCCTGGGGGTGCTGGCCCAGAGCCGGAGTGGGCAGGAGCCGTCGAGTCCCTGGGAGATGAGGAGACAGATGATGCTCAGAGCTTTTTTTGTCTGGCTTGCTGCCTCCTTGCCGCCTTGCTCCGGGAGCCCACGTCCCCCAACGAGTCTTCCCCGGCGGTGGCCTCCGAGCCCCGCGGATGCTTCACGGTGCCACGTCCTTCACGATTCCTCCTTCCTCAGAGCACCCGCCGCCTCTGCGGGTCGCAGGGCCAGAGGGAGCAGAGATGCTTAACTGGAGCAAGTTAATTCCCGGGGCACAGAGTGGGGGTGTTTGAGCTGGGTCTGAGGCTACGAATTTGGCTTGACGTTGAGCTTCCAAAATGGCCGAGATGGGGCGTTTGATGCTTGGTCAACCCTCTGCTGTGATCCCGACCTTGCAGG
This sequence comes from Tetrax tetrax, assembly GCA_009806455.1. NCBI lineage: Eukaryota > Metazoa > Chordata > Aves > Otidiformes > Otididae > Tetrax > Tetrax tetrax. The sequence continues at coordinate 15,564 of WHYT01016773.1, forward strand.
GGGATCCCTCTTTGGGGTTTGGCAGCACCCACCACCCTAAAACCTCACTGACCTCTGGACAAGGGCTGCATGGTGCTGGGTGACCTTCAGGACTTCCCCGTAGAAGTGCTTCTGCCCCATAACACCAAGCCCTGGCTCTTCAGGTGGAAGCATGAAGGTTTTTTATACTTTTTTTGAGGGATACCTATTGAAAACAGATGTCCTGCCCCACATCTGGGCATGGAGGTCCAAGCTCTGGCCGGGGACCAGGGAATGGTTTGTACCTCAGGTTGTGCCAAACCTGAGGCGCTGCTCTCTGCCTTTGGTTCGCGGGGTTTATTTCTCTTCCCGGTGTCACCAGCTCGTTCCCCGTCCCCTCAGTGACGGGGAGCTGCTTTGGGCTCTGCGTCATCTGCTGCCTTCTCAGCCCGGCTGGTGGCGGGGAGGGAGCTGCGCAGGGGAGGGGGATGCTGTCCACAGGGAAAATACCGCATGGGTTTTTTGGGGGGGAGAAGAGGGAAGGCTGGGGAGAAGCAGCCCCTTTGTGATCTGGCACTGTGGCACAGCACCCCCCCGGGCCACGGGAGCTGTGGCTGGATGGATGAAACCCGTGCAGGGATGGGGGATGTCGCAGGATTGGGACCGTGAAGGGAAAGCCCAGCCAAGGAGGGACAAGCTTGCTCCATCGTGGCTGGATTTGGGATTACGAGGTGGGGGACAGCCCTGGCGCCCACCGGAGAGGTGCCTGTCGAGGGTGAGGGTGTGGGGAAGTGCAGAAGGTGGGGAGGAGAGGGGGAAAGGAAGCGGGAGGATGTGTCGGAGGTGTCCTGGAGCGCTGGGACAGGGCTGATGCCCTGCAGAGATTCGGGGAAGGGAGCGGAGGGGACGTCAGGGTGCTGGGTTATGGGCACCGGGGTGTGGGCTGGCGCGTTTGGGGCCGCTGCACCCCGCGCGTTCACGGGCAGCCTTGGTGTCCCTCGCGCGCTGCCGTTAGCACCTGTAAAGAGAATAATTCCCCCTGGCAGGGCGGCAGCACCCCGTACGCCGTGCTGAGTGCCTGTAGGTGTGGGGGGTCTGTGGGTCTGTGGACACCAGAGGGTCTGCGCGTGTGCCTCGGGGCGGGCAGACAAAATCCGTGGTCCCTTGGGGTCGTCGTGGTGATGAGGTGGTTCTGGGCCCCCGGATGTGAGTAAACAGTTGTGGATTATTATTATTATTTTTTAATCTTTTGGGGGTTTTGTTTGTTTTTTTTTTTGTTTTATTTTTCTTTTTTTTTTTTTAATGCACTGTGCTCTGATTAAAAAATTTTACTACTGTTTTATAAATAAATGTATAAAAGAATGAACTGGAATGGAAGAAGAATCATTAAAATATATTTATTTACAACATCCTGGAGTGTTGCAGTGTGGGCTGTTTCTTGTCCCAGAGGAGGAAGAGTTGTGGAGTCCAAGCGCCTGAAGCTGCTTTCCCCCGGCGATGAAGGTCAGGCTGCAGCAGCATCCCTGTCTTGGGATTGTCCTGGGGGTTGGGTTGTTTTTTGGGAAAGCCTGGCTCGGTTAGAGGAGGAAAGCGCTGCGTTCCTCTTATTCGGGGTGGTTTGGGGTTTTCAGGGTCCCTCTGGAGCGATGCCAACCCCACAGCTCCTGGTGCTGAGCACAGCTGGGACTTGTGAGGTGCTGACCCATCTGCTGATTGCTTAATTGCAACCAGGCTTGGCCCCTTAATTAAGAATAGTCGCAAGGCTCCTGAGAGTGGAGCTGGAAGGAGCTGTGTTCCTGGGGCTGAGCGTGGTTTGCAGTGGCTGTCCCAGTCTGTGATGGTGGAGCCGTACTGGGAGCTCAGGTCTGTGTCCTACCCTGGGTGGCCCTGGAGCAGGGTGTGGGGCTGGGTGGGGGCTTCACTCCCCCCTCTTTGCTGCTGGGACTGGCTCAGCATCACCCCTGGGTGCTGCAGAACCCCTTTGGGGGGGCTGGACCCCTGGTACCGGTGCGCTTTGGGGCAAGGTGTTCCCTGCAAGCCTGCTGCGGGCTGGGGACCCTCCTGCCCAGTGCGAGCAGGGGGTAAAAATTTATTTGTAAAGTCTCCTGGCTGAGACCCTGCCTGGCAAAACTCATCACACGCTGTGTTTCCAGACCCTGTCTGTGCTCCTCTGCATGTGGAGCCAGCTTCCTGCTGCCCCCCGCTCCCCTCTGTGATGCTGTTAAACATACAGCAGAAAAAAAAAAAAAAAAAAAAAAAAAAAAAAAAAAAAAAAAAAAAAAAAGAAAATCCACCTTAAAATAGACTTCCCAGGATGGAAAATCACAGGGGCTAATCTTGGAAAGTTTATTAAAGGAAAGAGAGGGGAAAAAGAGTGAGAGGAGGCTGGGGGAAAGAGTAAGTAGTTTCAGACACTTTAAAAAAAAAAAAAAAAAATCCCTGATTTGATTTATCTAGGGAGTGTGAGCACTAAATAGAGAACAACGCCTGAAGTGTGAATTATTTCCTATATTAACACAGAGAAAAACTGATAGCCTTTTCATGTCAGGAGAATAGCGCGGAGGGGAGGGAGGGGGGAGAGTGACATTGTTCAGTCTCCGGGTTTGCTCACTCTTTATCAGGCTGAGATCAAAATTTATTCCCAGGATGAGGCCTGCGGCCCGGCTGAGGCCCTAGAGATTTTTAAGGGCCTAATTAAGAAAACAGGATGAAAATGGCGAAATAAGAGGGCAATTTACTTCTTGCAGAATAGGGAGATCAAATCAACTTATGAGCAATTAATGTGCACAAGGAGAGAATAAAGGGATGCCGGGATACGGCGGAGGGCCTCATTTTAATGACATGCTCTGGTGTTGGCGTAGAGGATTACTCTGAAGGTCAGATGTAGATTGAAACGACCTTGCGGATTCTTAACCCTCCTTCCAATTAACAGAACCAACTCAGAAATGCAAAAGAGCCTGGCTTGGAGCACTGTCATCCCTTTATGTTCAGAAGGGAGGGGAAAAGGAGAGGTAAAAAAAAAATAAAATTGTAAAGGGGAGAGAGGACGAGAGGGGTTTCCTTGGCTTAAACAGCAGCTGCTGGAGACGGGAGCTGGGGCAGGCGGGAGAGAAGGGCTCATAATTACAGTCTGTGAGCCACCCGCGGAAAAAAAAAATAAAAAAAAAATCAGTGTCAAGGTTCCAAATGGGATATAAAAGGGAGGGAGTGCTGGCTGGGGCTGTGGCGGGTGTGACGAGCTGTGGCTGGGCTCAGCCTGCGGGGATGGATGGATGGAGCAGTGGGATGAGGATGGGTGGTGGGGTCACCAAGCGCAGCCCCTTGGCACCGGGGGGATTTGGGGTGCTGCACCCGGGGGTTCCTCGCGTCTGTCCCACTCCCCACCAGTGACACCCTCTCTCGGTGTGGCACCGCGGGTCCCACGCAGCCTGTGGCACTGTTTCCCCGCTGCCCCACGCAACGCTGCCGTTTCGTTTTTATTTTAAGGAAGCGGAGCGCGGCCGGCCGCGGCTGCTTCCCGCGGGCCACGCGTGTCCTGCGTGGACGGGACACCCGACACAGGCGCTTGTCTCGGGTTTTTGGGCCGGGTCCCGGCAGGGGAGGCGGGGCCGGCGGAGGCTGCAGCGGGGCTGAGCAGCCACAAGAGAGAGCCAGACCTTTGCCGGAGAACCGGGGAACCGGCCCGGCCGAGGATGCGCATCCCCGCCGCCCACTCGCGGGGAGCCCGTGGCACCCGGCCGCGCTGCCGCTTTCGAGCTTCGGGATGCGGGAACCACCCCCTCCACAACGCAGCTCTCCCCCCCCCCCCCCCCCCCCCCCCCCC
>WHYT01016773.1:20093-32532 GCA_009806455.1 Tetrax tetrax
CTGGATTTGTCTGGAAACAGAGATCTGCGTGGAGAGAGCTGTGACTTCCCCTTCCTTCAGGTACCGCTGTGTAGCCATGTCTCTAGTACCCCTCGCCTGTTGGCAATTTTTTCTCAAGTCCCAGAGAATTTTCTACAAAAAGTTTCCTTGAGGAGGGGAAAAAACTTAATAAAACAGAAGATGGGCTTGATCCTGAAATGAGGAGGAATGAGCACAAGCCAACCCAGCCCTCAGCACCTCCAGAGCGAGATGCTTGCTGGAGCATCCCTAGGTACCAGAGGAAGGACCAGTGCAGAGGCAGCAAGAGGAGTGGGAGATGGCTCAAGGGGCTTCCCCTGCTCTTCCCCAAACCTTGGGCTTTTTAGGCTCAATGCACCCCTGCACAGCTCCGTGGCATCCCTAGTGTGGGACCAACCGGACCTGCAATCTGGAAGCCATCCCCTGTCTCGGTGCTGGGCTGTTGCTGGATTTTCCTTCTCCCCCTCCGTCTCCTTTCATTTCCTTTCTGGCTCTTGCCGAGCTCTTTCTGTGGTTTAAGCACTTCGGCTGCTCCTGCTGCTCCTTCCCCACCTGAAGCCCTAATCCTGCGCCCATGACGTCGCCGGGGGTTGTTGTGGCAACGGTTGGGATGAGGTCAGGAGGAAGGGATGGCTTTTTCAGGTGGGGGAGCAGGCAGCACGGCCGCCTTGGCTTCGAGAAACCAAAGCGGTTCTTCGCGAGTGAATCTTTGCATGTAATAAAGAGGGAGAGACTGGAAAACCTCTGATGCCTGGCCAGAAATCGCTTCCAAAGAGAAGGGGCTAGACTGGTCCCTGGGCGAGTCCCTGGCTCGGAAGGGTTGCTCCCTGGATGCATTTGGCCTGTTGTTTTTCCGTCAGCAGCTTTTAAAAGCTATGGGGTTGGGGAGCCCTTGCAGACAGTTTAACTGCTGTTCGGCTTGCTGGTGCCGTGGCAGGAGTGGCTGCGTGCTGTAAACCGAAGGGCTGGGAGAGCTGGGGGTCAAGGATGGTGGCAGAGAAGGGGAGTAGAGATGTGCTGAAAAAAAAAAAAAAAATAAAAGCCCTGGGAAGAGGAGAATGAGGTGCAGGTAGAAAGCTGCTCCCTCATGGAGAAGGATGTGGAGAGGGTCTGTGCCTCAGTTTCCCCACCACGCAGGTGATGATGCAAAGGCTGACGCAGGGGAGGTGACCTGGCCCTTGCCGCTGAGCCTCTGTGGTGCCGGAGCAGCCCCTTCCCCACGGGATGCAAACTCCTCAGACTTGAGTCCCGCGGAGCAAAACCCCAGCTCCTGGCTGGCCGTGCACGGCCCCGCGTGCCGAACTCGACTGCGACGAGCTGGGGTGCAGGGAGAGGTTGCGCTCTGCCGCCTGGGCGGGGGGTAAAGCAGCAGGATTTTGCACCCACAAATCTCCCCTGGAGCCCAATGGCCCCTCTCTGCTGGGACTTGTGCCAGGGAGAGCTTTGGCCTGGGATACCCGATAGACTCGACGGCAGCCGCCCAGCTGGATTTTCCATGCCTGACGCTGAATTTACGGTGCTGGATGCTGGAGCAATTGCTGGCTTGGAGTTCGAGCGTGGTCTTGCTGAGATCAGAGTAGCGGAGCCTTGTCCCTGCAACTAGAAAAGGGGACAGCGGGCACCTGGAATGAAAAGAGCAGTGACTATGGCTATGGAAACCCAGGGAGCAGTGGTCCCGGGACGCCGGGAAGGGCTGGGCAGGGAGGAGCAGGGCCCCATTTGTCCCAGTATTTAGAAACCCCTCTGGAAATGCAATCCTCTCGAGCTCGTTGTGCCACAGACATCCTAAAGCAACCACTGCAGATGGCTGGGACACCTTCTCCCACCAAGCTGCACCCCAACGGGCTTGGCAAGCTGCTTTCCCAAGGATGCTCCACCTGGGAGCCGCCCCGCATCCTGGTCCCAGGGTCCTGGGATTTTCCTCCCAGCTGGGAACGGGGACCACAGGGACATTGGGGATGCAGGGTTCTTTCTCCCAAGCCCCTTCGGGGTCCTGCCGTGGGGTTGTCCACCTCCCAAGCCACCGTGGAGTCCTTTTACCTCTTCCCCCCACACTCCAGAGCCGGTTTAATCAGCTCATAGTTTTCATTTCATGCCTTTCTCTCTCCTTTTCTGAGGGGGCAGTGAAATTTATACAATATTTAAGCAGCATAGTGGAGTCCTGGAAGATATTATTAATGTAAAAGGGACAGGCTGGAAATGCACTTGAACCTGGTTACAATTAGAGGGTGATTTTTCTAAAGGTCAATGAATTCAGATAATATCCACAGGGGGGAAAAGAAATTTAATACCTTTTTAGTGAATTAATTAATTATAATATTATATAGGCTTGGGGTTCTTTTCCAGAGTGATTAAGGGAACGATCTGTCTTCGGAGAGGCTGGGGGAAGTCAGCGAGCGAGCGAAAGACTGACAGAGGGAAGGGAGAGAGGGGGGGAGTTTAATGGGAGAATAATGGAGCCTTTTCTTTCCTTTACAAACTTACTGTATTTCCAGGCCACATGATCCCTGCTTGCTGGGCCCAGACCCTTTCCTTGCAGCCTCTCTGAAGGCTGCCGGAGGGATTATTTTGTATTTTTACCTTTCCCAAGCTGCTCTGTTTGCTTTAGCATCTCAAATGCCAGACACGGTGCGGAGGTGGCCGGACCCTCTGTGGCAACCCCATCCCTGGTGCCACCAGCACCGTGCTGCAGGGCTGGCAGAGGGGTTCCTGCCAGGGTCTGGTTTTGGGGACCTGGGGTCTCCGGGAGTCACCGTGGCCGTGGCACGCCGCTGCTCCCAGCCCTGCGGCCCCAGCTCTCAGCGGTGTTGGTTTATCTGCAGCCTGAGCTGAGGCTGGAATTTACACTCTCTGCTAATCCAGCCAGCCCTAGAAATTAATTACAGTCTTGTACATTAAAAATTAACATAACCTTTCTGGATACATGTTCTTCTAGCACGGGAGTGGGCCGGAGTCCCTTGGCCGCCTGTAATTGGAGCTGCTTTTCTTCTAATTCTTCCCCCACTTTGTTTTTTAAAGATGTGGCCATTTGAACTCATTAATCATGGAGCCTGGTAGCCGGTAAAGTTGAAGAGATTTGTAATTGTGTTTGGTTCTGGCAGAGTTTGCAGGGAGAACATTTCAGCGAGCACCCGTGGGAGGGGTGGGTGCCCATGGTTGCCCTCGCAGGGGCATCTCTTGGCGTGAGTAGGGTACCAAAAACCCAGCAGGGGGGTTAACAGGGCTTGGCTGCAGGAGAGATGGGCTGAAAGGTCTACTGCAAAAGTTTTTCTGCAATCTACCCCGTGCAGATGTGGTTCCAATAGCGACTTTTAACTCTAGAATAAAAGCAACCTTTTCCTGGGGGTCTATGGCATGTTTCCACTTGCCCACCAAGCCACGGTCTGCAAATGTCCCAGCCCAGCAGGTCTGGGTGGGGCAGGTATGAAGGTAGGCAGCTGGGAGGGTGACGTGGGGTCTGGTGGCTGCGCTGAGCCCCGTGGATTGAGCGCTGCCACTGCTCCTCTCGCCGCTCGGCTGGTAACGTACAGAGTGGTGGTAATGGGATGGCCTGGGACAGTTTGCATCTACCGTTAACGTGCTTCTACAGCAAAGTGTGCATCACGGGTGTGAGGAGCATCCTCAGGCAGGGATTTGTTCTCTGTGGCTGCAGCATCGCATCCCTGGGCTCTGTCCCTCCGGTTTCTGCTTCCCATCCCGGGAGCTGGGGCTGGAGCCCTCTGCTCGGTGTCTCTCTGGGCAGAACCCGGCCAGTGCTGAGCCCTGGGTGATGCTGCTGCGTCGGGGCGGTCTCCTGGGGAAGGGGATGTGGAAGGACCGAGTTGTGATGCTGGGCTGTGCTGGTGGCTCAAAACTCAGGCTCTGCGGTGTGCCGTGCCCTGGCAGGATCCCGCCCTGCCCTGTTCTTCCGGGGAAGTGTTCATCCCTCTTCCTCCGCTGCCTCCAATGGGGCAGAGCACTTGCCAGGCCTTTGGGCAGGTCTTCTCTTCCTTCCTTCCCCATCTTTCCTTAAAATTCCACCATCTTTCATCAAACCAACCCTTTCATTTCTCTTTCCTCCCCCTTCCAACACCAACCACCTCCCTCCCACCACCTCCACCTCCCTCAGCCAGCCAGCGACTGCCGGAGAGAGCCAGCTCGCTCCCATTGTGCTATCTTTGGGTCCTAAATTAAAATTTATGACATCTTGAAATGAGCAGTGAGGGTAATTTTGCTTCTGAGCGAAGATGCTAATGAGTCCCCTTAATGGCGTGAATAAGGAGTTGACGGGTCGTGTGTCACTTTGCGCAGACCGCGCTGGTGGTGTAATGGCCGCAGTAAGTGTCTGTAATTATACCCTGTCTCGCTGTATTTTGGCAGCCGTTGTGGGAGAGCAGCCGGCTCAGCAGTGTGCAAGGCAGGGAGGAGGGAAGAGGGGGGGCAAAAAAAAATCCCCAGCACTTCCCGTGCTTCCTCCGTGCTCCCCAGCCTCCTCGTCCATCCGGCTCCAGAGCAGTGGCTTTGCTGTGGCTGCGTTGGGGATGAGCTGTTCCGTGTCCCCATCTCGTTTTCTCCCCTTTAAAATGAGGTGATAAATCCACTTGTCCCCCCCTCTGCGGCATCGGAGCCGGGGCTGCAGCGGCGTGCCCGGGCCGGGATGGCAAAGACCTGTTGGACCCGAGCGCGTGGGACAGCCCTGCTCAAACCCATGGGGAGAGGCGGTGTCCGTCCTCACGATCCCCGGGATGCGAGGTCCTGGCTCTGGGGGACAAACTGGGGGTCCCCTCTCATGGCTGGTACTGAGATCCCACCAGCCACTCGACTCTGACTGTCTTGGTTTCTGCTTCCTTCCTTCTCGGCTGGTTTCTTCCGTGGGGTTACTCTGGGGATTGTCCCAACCCTATTTCAGTCCCTCGGGGTTTTTCCGCTGTTCAATGTGGAGCTGAAAGCTTCTGCAGAGAGATAACTAGTGTCGAGGCAAGGGATCTGCCCCTGTTCCTCCCTGCGGTGTAAAACCAGCTGCTGTCACCCGGGCAGGAGCGGAACCCTCTGGTGCGGTGGGGAAATGGTCCATCTCCCAGGGATGCTCCAGCTTGGTCCCTCAGCCTGGCATGGAGATGCTCTGGGAAACTGCGCCCAGGGATCAGGCCAAGCAGGACCAGGCTTTCCCGTCCTGGCAGGAGGAGCCGCTCAGGAGCGGCCGTTTCGAGGAGTTGTTTTGCAGTCCAGCTCCATGCACGTACGTTTGGGACTCAGCACCACGTCCCGAGCGAGGTTTTGCTCAGCTGTGGTGCTCGGAGGACCGGGCATCACTTCAAAAGGCACATTTGTGACTTTCCAAAAGGTTTTATCCACCCTGCGAGATTATTCTGTGGCCCACCTCACTCCCAAGCCTCCTCGAGACCGTAAAACCCTCCGGTCGGTGCCGGCGTTGTTCGTTTTTCGGCGATACCCGCCCAGCGAGGGCTGGGATAGTGGGTGAGAATGCCAAAGCCCCGGGTGTCCGTGTGGCTGGTGGGACCGTTGAGTGTGCCGTGGGAGAGGGCTCCTGCTGGGATGCTCTTTGGGATGCAGTAAGCTGGTCCCTGACTGAGCGGGGCACACGTTGCCACAGCGTGTGAAATTCATAGGTAGGGCACGGCAACCAACTTCCCGAGCGAGCCAGGCTTTGGTTTGCTGGCAGCGGTGGAGCGCGTGGCTCTGGGGGAGTTTGCCAGCCCCGAGGTCTGTGCTCGGGGTGGATTCACGCACGGGAAAGCGCCCGGGCTGTGGGCAGGGGTTTGCTGGAGAATGCGACACGGGATGGATCCCTGGGGTGCGTGGGAGCCGGCTGTGAGTTTGGGAAGCCATTTCCCTTCCCGGCCGCTGTCACAGCACATCCGAGCTCGCACCCCAAGAGCAGCCCCGTGCCTTGGAGTTGTAAAACAGCGAGCGGCTGGCCCTTCTCCTCGCGTCGCTGGGCTCGGGAGCCCTCGAGCCGCTTGCAGAGGGTGATTTACAAAGTGCAGCGAGTTCCCCTGGTTTGTTTGTGTAGGTGGCTTTTTGTTTATGTGTCTGTTGAAGCCTTGACAGCCCTTGACAGATTTCTTCCTTTCCTCCTCCTGCCTCGGCCCACGCCCTTCCTGACACGGGAAATTCCTGGGCGATCCCAAGCCAGGAGCACGGTGGGCAGCCGTGGGACGCCTCGCCAGGGCCGAGCTCGGATTGAGGGAGGTTTTTTTCTCTGCGCTCTAGAGATGCTGCTGGTACAGGGGATGGGTGGAAATTATTCACCCTGGCTCTCCCCATCCTTCACGTCCCCTTCTTGCTGTGCCATCAGCCACCACCTTCATCTCCTCAGGGGTTTTTTGGGACCCTTTGCTGTCCCATCTTTGTGGCAGGAGGGTCTGGAGCTCGGAGAAGTGGTGGCTTTGGGCACAGCCCCATTAAGCAGCACGGCCAGCAGCGGTCTGAGGTGTCGCTTTTGGTCCAGCTACTTTATTTTCTGGACTGGAAGGACACAGGTGTAGCTCCGGGCACTGATGTGCCCACAGGCAAGCTGTCATCAATTTTGGAGATAGGAGGGACAATTATGAGAATAAAAGCCTTTGGGTGCACAAAATATTACTGCTGTGGGTGTTGCATGCTTGCTTTTAAGAGAGCTTTGGAGCTTTTTGGAGGCAAGGAAGCTGCTTGTGCGTGGCCTTGGGCAACACAGGGTTGCCCAGAGCTGCTCAGTGATGCTGCTGAAGAAAACCCCGACAGCCTCGTGCTCCCCGCACTGAGGTCCTGCGGGTGCCGGTGTCGGCTGGGTGGCCCAGGCAAGAGAGGTTTCGCATCCGCCCCGTGCGCTCCTGGGGATACCGGTGGCTGACGCGAGCCCCGTCCCGGTGGGAAGCAAATCTCCGCCGCGTCACCAGCGCCGGCTGCTCGCAGAATCAATACGAGTGTCTGTTACGGAGACGCACGCGGCAGCGTTTTAAGGGACAACATCAATAAAGTCAGGAGAGCTGTTCGCGGGCTGCGACAAGGGCTGGCGAGCAGGCGCTCCCCGCGCCGGGGAGATCACGACCATTGAAATATTGAAGTACTCACATATAAACTGCGCTTTCAAGTATTTTTGACAAGGGTACTAATTAAATCTTAATTGACACTGCACTAATTAGCTTCTTAATTACATGGAACCACATAATTAGCAGCACACTCTGTGCTAATTGTTAATTAGGAAAACCAGGCTTCCCCATATCCCCCCCATCCCTCCCCTCCTGTTGTCGCTTTTAACTAAAGAGCCTCTGGTGGGAGGAGGAGGAGGGGGGGAGGCTCTGAAACCTGGCCCAGGAGGGCAGTTGTGTTCCCAGTACAGGGCACTGGGATGGTGTGTGGCTCCAACTGGGGTTTGGGGTGGGGGTGAGAGGTGTTGCGGTGGTGAGTGGGGAGCGCTCGCTGGGGTTTGTTAATGACAAGGTGTTGGTGATGTGGCCCAGCTCTCCTCCTGGAGATGTCCTCATGGAGCCCCACCAGCCCTGTCCCTGCAGCTCCGTCCAGGACACTGGGTGGCTGCCGAGGGGGCTGGCCCACTGTGCCAACAGACTACTTTACCCCACTCCACCGGCTCGGTCAGTCATCCCCAGCCCCTCCCAGCTCCCTGTGTGGGGTCCCATAGGATGGGTGATGAAGACCCCTTGTTCTGTGCTGGGTTGTGTGACCCCTCTGCCCTGTGGCCACTTAACATTCCCCAAAGGGGTGGGTTTTTTTCCCCTTCTGTCCACTTGCTCCCTTTATTCCTTTGGTTTTTCTGGTTTTCCTGCCTTGCTCCATCTCTCCTGCTGGATAGCAGGCGATGGGAGCATCAAAGCTTTCCCTGAAACGGGTGCTCCTCAGCCCCAATCCCCCTCAGGCTTTCACTTGGCCGCTAGCTTGGCAGGGGTGAGGGCTTGTCCCCCCGAAACGGGCACACGGGGTGGCTGCAGGCTCTTACCCGGCCGGGTGCTTGCAGGAACCGCAGTGGCTTTGCTCTCAGGGTGGATTTTCGTACCTCAGCTGTCTGTGTGTGCAACAGGCATCGCAGGGCTTGGGGCTTAGGAGCCACTGTGGGTCTGCGCCAGCGTTGGCTTGGCACTGGGTTTAAGCTCAATAACTGGTTTTGGTAGAGGAATTGCTCTGGATTTGGCCATGCTACTGTCTTGTGGGAGCAGGGCTGCTATATCCCAGGTCCTGCACTTCGCTGCACACCAGTCCACTCCTCAAAACCCTCCAATCCCACTGGGGATCGTGGCTGTGGGGTGATGCCCTGGACCACGGCATACTGCACCCAGTGTCCACAAACTCCTCTGCATCTCCTGGCCCCAAAAGTTGTGCTGGAGCATCCTCGCCGCCCTGGCCCTGGCCAGCCCACCGGTGCCCATCCTCACAGTGGGAGCTGGGTCAAAACCACAGGGCTGCTGTTTCGCAGGTCTCTTCTGTCCTCTTTTTAATTTTTAATTGTTTTTTTTAATTATTTTTTCATAGTGCAGTTTTTCAGGAAATATATTAAAAAAAATGGCTTAACAGCAGCTGTGGAGTTCCTCTTTCCCAAGAAGCCCCAAGGAGCGGGATGTGGAGCACGGTGCAGCTGGGAGATTGCAGCCCCCTGTTCATGGGGAAAGAGGCAGAGGGGAAAAGAAAATATCTGTATTTTCACCACGGGGAGAAGAGGAGGAAAAGAAAAGGAAAAAAAAAAAAAATGAAGAGGTGAGAAAATTGTTCACATTTGACAAATCTTTCTAATTAGGGGCCAATTATGTCCTCAGATTCCTAATTGGGATTCCGGCAGGTTTTCAGGCTTGTAGGGTAATTACAGGCTCGTAATTCTATTAAGATGGAAATTTGGGAGAAATACCTTATCATAACATTTAGATTTTGCCATCTGTGTTGACGGGCTGCAGCTCGGGTGGGAAGGGGCCACTCCCGCTCGGGCTCTTGGGGCCCGATCCTCAGCTCGTGCCGGGCGGCATTGCCATGGGCAGAACCCGGCTGCGGAGGACAAAACGGGGAGCAGAGGGGTCTGGGTGTCGTTTCAGTCCCGTGGGGGCTTGTTGGGGTCTGCGTGGTGGTGGGACCGCGGGTTTGAGTGGAGATCTCCAGGGTTGTGCTGGGACAGGAGGGCTGGGTGCCCTGTGTTCCATCCCACGCATCGCCGCTGCTGTCCTCCCCGAGCATCGCCCCGGTATTTTTAACCAGAAGTAGCCAAGGCAGTCGCTCTCCCTTCATCTTCCTCCTGGCCCAGAGGAGGAAAGAGCTCCCTTAGCTTCCAGGTACTAATGGTTTTCATTTACAGCAACATTCACCTGGGTGCAAAAGAAGGGAGAAAAATAATTTCAATAATTTTAATTTTTTTTTTCTTCTTTTCCCTATTATTTTTTTTTTTCAGAAATTGATGTGACTCAGGTTGAGAAATGGCTAGAGTTTAAATCCAACAAATCCTACTTGGACACAATTTCTCAATGGGAAATTCTTCCTGTTTTCCCAAAACCTGAGTATGTGGCACTTGTGCTCGTGCTTGTCTTGTGCCTGGGATGGGCTGCTGAGACACTCCTGTCCCCGTCCACACAGCAAACTCCTCACCAGGGATGCTGTAATTTGGGGTTCCCTGGATGGCTAATGATAATTTTTTTTTTTTTTCTTGGCTAACAAAACCAGCTGTGGGTAATTATTTTAATCCGCGTTACTGGGTGGGAATGCAGCTTTTTCTAGATCTGCAAATGTATAGCACCATTAAAAAAAAAGAAAAAGGGAAAAAAAAAAACAAAACAAAAAACCTTCCTTTCTGTAAGAGTCTTGCTGCCTTTGATCTTTTCTGTGAGGCCTCTTATCGGGACGAGAGTAGGTTTACACGCTGGAAGATACGGGGATAATACTCCACGGAGATAAGCTGCAGCACCGGCTCTCCTTTGTGTGGCAAATTTGATAGTACTGGGAAAATGTTTACTGGGAGACTTTGGGAGAGAATGAGTCCCCAGCGCAGCTGAGGAAAATAATTGCTTTGCATGATAATTAAAGGGTGGTGGGCTCAGCATCGGAGCTGGGATGGTGTCAGATGTTAAAGCGTTGAATTGTTTCGGTGGGATGAGCGGGGAAATGGGAACACTGGGGGTTAGATGAGCATCCCCAAGGTGCTGTGGGGGTTTTGGTGTTGTCAGTAACTTCAGCTCTTGAGTTGCAGCAGGAGCCTGAGCATCACCGTGGATCGTCGGCGGCAGCATCCGGAGGGGAGGGAGGAGACCCGGACGGGGACGGCTGCAGGGAGAAGCCACACATGAGAAACCTGCTGGATTTCTGTCATCTCCTCCGAAAGGAGCTCCCCAACTCTTAGAGGTGCCAGAAGGAATTTCCCAAGGGCTCCTTCAGCATCTCCAAACGTTCAGCTGCTGGGCAAGGACACCGCTCCCTCCCAGGGACCGGCTGGAGGGGAGCATCGGGGACCGCTCGCCGTCGGGACCGGGGGTCACCCGAGAATGGCCCCCGTCACCCGCTGCCTTGTAATCGGTTTCCTATTAATCTAGCTTTTTATTATTATTATTATTGTTATTATTATTAAACATCTCTCTTCTCCCAAATCATCTCGGAGCCGTGGTGAGGTCCCTGGTAATAGCTCCATAAATTTCAGCCATAAAAAGTAATGGAGGGAGACAAATGAGATAATTAGGAATAAATCTTGGCGAGGTCTCTATTCATCAACATCCCCCAGAACCAGCCAATATTCCAAATCATTAGCAAAGCCCGTAATTAACAAAGAGCCAAGGCTTCCAACGTTAATAAAGCTCGCTCAACTCTATATTATCAGGTAGCGGCTGACGAATCAGCCCTGTTAATATTATGGCCTTTGTTAAGGATCTTCTTTCTTTCTCTTTTTTTTAAAGCTAAAAACCCTGTGTCATTTTTTTTTTTCCTCTTCTGCTAAATTTTAATTAGATTTTGCATGTGCATCTGTAGAGGGCAAGTGAGGGGACAAAGGGACAAGGTTTTTCTTTTATACTTGGAGATACTGGCAAAAGAAGAACCTGATAAAGATTTTTTTTTTTTTTTTTTTAATCTTACATTGCTCCACACCTCCACGCTCTTCTACAGGGAAGCAAAGTCCTCGAGGCTGGTACCAACTAACAGCCAACTTTTATGCATCCTTCTCCTTTCCCTGGAGCCTCGGGATTTCTGGAACACGTGTGCGGACAGAAGATGCCACCCCGGCTATGCGAACCTGCCACCCCCTGCCTGGATGAGCCCGTTGAGCTGAAAGCAGAAGGGATTTGCTGAAGAGCAGAGCACGTGCAATGATTGCCTGTCTCCCTGTCACGGCATAGAAATTATGTGGGTTTTGGGGTTTCAGGTCAGCCACTCGCATCTTCCATTGTGTCCCCCAGCAAGGCTGGCACTAGAAGCCCAGGTTACTTAAAAAAAAACCATCTCCAAGTGGGACACCTATGGAACAGAACCATTGTAGAATGGTTTGGGTGGGAAAGGACCTCAAAGCTCATCCAGTTCCAACCCCCTGCCCCGGGCTGGGACAGAACCAGGTCGCTCAGAGCCCCATCCAACCCGACCTTGAGCACTTCCAGGGATGGGGCATCCACAGCTTCTCTGGGCAACCTGGGCCAGTGCTCCACCACTCTCAGAGGAAAGAATTTCTTCCTTATATCCCATCTAAACCTACCCTCTTACAGTTTAAAGCCCTCACCCCTTGTCCTATCCCTACTTCCCCTTGTCCTATCCCTACTTTCCCTTGTCAAAAAGTCCCTCCCCAACTCTCTGGTAGGCACTTCAGGTGTTGGAAGGCCACTAGAAGATGTCCCCAGAGCCTTCTCTTCTCCAGGCTGAGCAACCACAGAAGTCCCTCAACCCCCTGTGCGTGCAGGTTTATGTCCCACCAGCATATTTAGTTTGGCCTTGTGTTTGTGCAGCTGGGAACATCCCTACATCTGGCAGGGAAAAGGGAGAGGTTTGGGAAGGATGAATGACTGTGCTTCAGGCTCACAACAGGTCAGGGTTGGGTTGGCTCTGTGGGCAGCGAAGCAGGCGAGCCCAGTTCCCTCCGCTGTGGTACCTCCCTCTGAAGCATTTAAGAGCAGATGAGAATCCAGGAGCAGGAGATGCTCATCAGGGCTGGCAGCTCCTGTCTTCCTTCACGATGCTCTTGTTGCCCCTGCCAAGGCTTCACCCTCTGTGATGCCTGGTGCCACTGGGCTGGACAAGTGCACTGTGCATCCTGGTGACAGTTTTCTCTTTCTTTTTCAGTTTCAGGGGCTGATCCTCTGCTCCCTAAGCTACTGGAGGGATCCCAGTCTACTTCACCCAGAGCCCAGCAGCTCAGGGCAGGAGAGCAGCAAGCACCAACCCCAGGGAGCCTGCCCTTACCTGCAGCACCAGACCACCTCCACGCCGGCCAGGGAGCCTGCAGATGCTCTTTTCCTTCCTCAAACCTCATCACCAG
>WHYT01016773.1:42166-64942 GCA_009806455.1 Tetrax tetrax
TTTTTTTTTTTTTTTTTAATCTTACATTGCTCCACACCTCCACGCTCTTCTACAGGGAAGCAAAGTCCTCGAGGCTGGTACCAACTAACAGCCAACTTTTATGCATCCCTCTCCTTTCCCTGGAGCCTCGGGATTTCTGGAACACGTGTGCGGACAGAAGATGCCACCCCGGCTATGCGAACCTGCCACCCCCTGCCTGGATGAGCCCGTTGAGCTGAAAGCAGAAGGGATTTGCTGAAGAGCAGAGCACGTGCAATGATTGCCTGTCTCCCTGTCACGGCATAGAAATTATGTGGGTTCTGGGGTTTCAGGTCAGCCACTCGCATCTTCCATTGTGTCCCCCAGCAAGGCTGGCACTAGAAGCCCAGGTTACTTAAAAATAAACCATCTCCAAGTGGGACACCTATGGAACAGAACCATTGTAGAATGGTTTGGGTGGGAAGGGACCTCAAAGCTCATCCAGTTCCAACCCCCTGCCCCGGGCTGGGACAGAACCAGGTCGCTCAGAGCCCCATCCAACCCGACCTTGAACCCTTCCAGGGATGGGGCATCCACAGCTTCTCAGGGCAACCTGGGCCAGTGCTCCACCACTCTCAGAGGGAAGAATTTCTTCCGTATATCCCATCTAACGCTACCCTCTTACAGTTTAAAGCCCTCACCCCTTGTCCTATCCCTACTTTCCCTTGTCAAAAAGTCCCTCCCCAACTCTCTGGTAGGCACTTCAGGTGTTGGAAGGCCACTAGAAGATGTCCCCAGAGCCTTCTCTTCTCCAGGCTGAGCAACCACAGAAGTCCCTCAACCCCCTGTGCATGCAGGTTTATGTCCCACCAGCATATTTAGTTTGGTCTTGTGTTTGTGCAGCTGGGAACATCCCTACATCTGGCAGGGAAAAGGGAGAGGTTTGGGAAGGATGAATGACTGTGCTTCAGGCTCGTACAGGTCAGGGTTGGGCTGGCTCTGTGGGCAGCGAAGCAGGCGAGCCCAGTTCCCTCCGCTGTGGTACCTCCCTCTGAAGCATTTAAGAGCAGATGACAATCCAGGAGCAGGAGATGCTCATCAGGGCTGGCAGCTCCTGTCTTCCTTCACAATGCTCTTGTTGCCCCTGCCAAGGCTTCACCCTCTGTGATGCCTGGTGCCACTGGGCTGGACAAGTGCACTGTGCATCCTGGTGACAGTTTTCTTTCTTTTTCAGTTTCAGGGGCTGATCCTCTGCTCCCTAAGCTACTGGAGGGATCCCAGTCTACTCCACCCAGAGCCCAGCAGCTCAGGGCAGGAGAGCCTCAAGCACCAACCCCAGGGAGCCTGCCCTTACCTCCAGCACCAGACCACCTCCACGCCGGCCAGGGAGCCTGCAGATGCTCTTTTCCTTCCTCAAACCTCATCACCAGCTGCTGCAAGTCAAACACCGGGAGACGAAACCGCTGCTGGGCATCGCACGCAGGTACTGGTGAATGTTCTGCAATAGCCCCCAAAAAAGGGGGTGCAGCAGCTGAGCGAGGGGCTTGGGTGCTGCCGCAGAGCGAATTTCTGTACTGGACAATCGCCTTTTTTTTCATTTCATATGGGTTACTGGAGGCTGCCTTGTGCTGTCTAAAAGCTACATGAGAGGAAAGTTAGAAAACCCAGCCTGTGTCTTGGCAACACCGTCCTCAAGGGGCAAAGAGCAGAAAGCGAGGCACCACCCCCCCCAGTTTCACTTCTGTCACCGTTGTCCAGCTGGGAGGAGACCCCTGAGGAGGCTGTGTCACCCACAAGCAGTTTATATCCTGCTCCTAGGAGAAAAAGTGGTGGAATATTATGTACTTTGTGAGAATTTCCTCCATTTGTGCAAGGCAGACTTTAGTAAGTGAAAATTTATCATGTTGGTTTTTTTTTTTCTTTGTGCAGCACTATTGTGAAAGGGCATTTCATTATGTTTCTGCCACATGCAATTTTTATGGTGCTATATTGAACAATCATCAATAACAACCTTTATTGAACGTGAAATAGTTCAGACAGTAAAAAAACCTCTATTGCAAATCACTCAATGTAAACACAAAACCCAGGGGGCATAAACCGCAACCTGGAACAGTGCAAACTTTGTGGGACATTACTGTGCAGACGCGTTACGCTCAGCAAACCCCAAGCAGAGCCACTCGAAGGGACAAGGGGACATCAGGCAGGGACGATCACGGCTCGCACCACGCCCTGCTTTACGCCCAGCAACTCGGTACCGAGCATCGCGGCTGTTTCCGGAGGGATGAGAGCAGTTGGTGCCGTCACGAGCACCGAGGGGTGGCTGTGCTCCTCTCTTAGGGAAGGGCATCCCAACTCATCCCAGAAGGATGAGTCCAGATGTGTCACAGGGGGACCAAGCCAGGATGCACCTCACCGGGCAGCCTTGGCTGCTGCAAGGCTGCTGGAAACTTTTTTTAAGCAGAAAAATAATCAAGGGGTTATTTAAGTGCTGCTCCCATCTACAACCAAGAAGCAGGGACTGCTGGGAGAAAGCAAAGGCTGCTCCCACGGACGGGCTGTGGGATGGGGACATGGAGCAGGGTCTCCTCCCGGTGCCATCCCTGCAGAGCCGGGAGCCTGGGCGCTGGGGTATGGGAGAGGGGCTCTGTGGGGCTGGGGTGCCAGCACTGGTATTTGCAATCCAAAGAGGCTGAAGAGGAAAGGGAGGAGGATTTTTATTCCTACTTGACACCTGAGCAATGCAAAACAAGAGCTAACCTTCCTCTCTGCTGTCAGGTGCCTCCTCTCCACCATCAGCCTTGCTCTGTGCCCCAGTAAATGGGAGTGGCGGTGGCTGCAGTGCACACTGGGCTGTCCTGACCGGAGACTGGTAAAGTGCAGCATGAAAACAAATCCTCTGAAACACAGCCGTGGTCACCGTGGGACGGCTCTTTGGTACGAGACATGGGGATGGAGAACGCTGCACTGGGGGTTTCTGAGGAGCTGGTGTGGTCCTTCACACCAGCCAGGTGAGTGGAGCCCCAAATGTCTATTGCTTTGGCAGTAACCCTGGGATCAAGCTAGCTGGGCAAAACAACCCATGGCAGGGCTGTGAGAGGCAGTCAGGAACCTCTGTCCGTTCCAGAGGCTACAGTTTTTCAGGGAAGAGCGGAAGCCACCAGAGGAACCTGGCTGTTTCCAAGCCCCAACACAACCTCCAGAAAACAACTTATTTTAATCTCAAATGCTACAGGAGAGCCCTAGGGCTTGGAGAAGAGCAAAACCCATCCGCTTAGTACCAAAAAAAAAGCTTCAGGACTTTAGGGGAGAAAGATATAGGAAGAAACAGGAGGACTGAACCCCAAAATCACAGAAACCAGCTGCCTCTTCAGCACAGCCCACACAACCCCGCACAAAGAGAGGGTGAGCTGGTGCCTGGAGGAAACCAGCTTCCCATCGCTACCCCAGGGTTACCCCAACCACCTCCCCCTGCTTTTTACCATGGAAAGCAGAGCTCACGCTTACCTTGAGTGCTCACCACAGAGCCTGTCCCACTGGTCCCAGCAAAACAAGCCTTGCTTTGCCCAGAGCCTTTTGTACCCCAGCCCCTGCGCAGCTGGCTCCCCGTCGCCGCCCCTTGCCAGGTGATGGGAGGTTTCTTCCTCCATCGCCATCACCAGTCGCCAATACCGGGCACCTGGCTGCTCCCCAGCACAGGGCTGGGCTGTGAAGCCCATCTCACAGCAAAGCAGCCCAGAGGACCCCCTGTTTTTCAGGGTGTCACTGCTGCAGCGGAGACAGGGCAGGTCTCCCTGGGGTGCTCGGAGCCGACCGGCACTTTTGCTGCCAACGCGGCCTCCGACATTTCTTTTAATCTCTCTTATAATGATTTCTTTTTTGGCTCGGTTCTTTTAGACTAGAAACTGCGTCAGATCAAGTGGAGTAAAATCTTTGCCAGTGCAACAAGTGTGCTTGGGTGTCACTACGAGGTGCAGGTGCTGAGCACTTCTGCAATAAAAATGGGATGCTCGTGTCTTAGTTTATCCCCATGAGCAGCTAACCAGAGCCTGGAGGACTGACCACTGTCTGTCAGGCAACTGGGCCCAGTGCAAGTGTGATTGGGAGACTGGGATGGCCAATCATCCCTTCACTAGAGGGCAGTATCATGCCAATAAAATTGCCTTAAATCTCCACAATTTTGGATTAACCAGGTGGGAACATCCAAAGAACTTCACACCTTGGGCAATCTGGCGTCGAAATGTGCTGGGGTGTGCGGCGTGCTCCGGCGGCTACCGGGCTGCCCGAAACGCCAAACTGCCGTCGCTGAGTGCTGCCGAGCCGGGTGCGAGGGGCAGGTGCTGCTCTCGGGCTTGGAGGCAGGGGGACTCGGGCAAACGCACCCCGCGCTTGCTCGCCCCATCTCCTCAGCAGGCTGCGGGAGGGAGCCGGTCGCTCGCAACATCTGGAAGCCGTTTCCGAGCGGCTTCGCTGCCCGGCTGACGCGCAGCGAGGGAAGAGCGGCTCCCCGGCTGGGGCGGGAGGAGGCTGAGCGCAGCCAGAAAGGCAGCGGCACTGGGGTAACCACTGGGATTGGCTTTACTGCAGGGAGGTGAAAGGTGGCTGGAAGGAAGCGCAGGGGTAATCGCCAGCGCGGCTGGGCCTCCGCGTCCCAGCTGAGCCGAGGGGCTTCGTGCTCAGCACAGTGAATGTTAGGAGAGTTCCCTCCATGTTGCCCAAATCCTGAGTGAAATAACCAAGCCAGACGCGTTAGATGTGTATCTCCCCTTTGCAGCGGGGGTGAGGAGGCAGGTAGAGACACCAAGGGACACAGACCTGGCAAGGCTGAGAACTCAGCGCATTCTCAAGCCTAAAATTAAGAAATCCTTCATCGCCCATCGCCAGGAGCAGGCTCAGACACTACTGATCTTGGAAATCAGTGGGGTTTGGGTGGAAAGGGAGCTTGGACCTGTTGGGAGCCACCAGCATCCCTCCAGCACCAGCAGTGCCAGCAAATAATTAAACAATTAACAGCAAACGGCAGCACAGGGGATGGCTCCCGGATGGCTGAGGGGATTGCCGAGCCCTGGCAATCGGGCGGGGAGGTTCAGCTTTCCACGGGAAACCCAGCCCCAGCACGGGACGTCCCGAGGGGATGGGGGAACCCACCCACAGGCAAACGAAACCCAGAGCCCGCTGGCGGGAGGAGGCTTGCAACAACAAGATAATGCAGAGTGTACCACTGGGGTGGGCATAGAAAAACACATACACAAAAAAATAAACGCATAAAAATACGTATATGTGTGTATATGTAGGTATGTGTGTCTGCAGATAAACACATACATATGTTTCTGTTTACATATATATATATATACAGTCAGACTATATAGCACAAACACATATATTAAAAAAAAAATATATATAGTGGAAATAGGAGTGCTCAGGTTACCTCCAAATGCCACCGCCGCATCCGTGCACACGGGGGAAGCAGGCTGGGTGTGAGCAGGAGCCCGTGCGAGGCCCAGCACGTAACTAGCGGCGAATTAACGCGTGGGAGGCGAAGGGCTGTTCGCCCCGTCACGCACGTGCGCCCAACGCTTGCCAACTTTCCCCGCATAGCAGGGACGAGCGCTTTGGTCTTAAAAGAGAAACGGTGCCACTTCTTTCACTCTATAACTCACCGGGGCCGTCCGGCGGGTTTCTGTGGAGGGTTAAAGGTAGGGTTGAATTTTCCCTTCCCAAAATATTCCCGTTAATGGCTTTCAAATGTTGGCATCCCCGGCGAGCGCATGTGCATGTGTGTGTGTGTGTGTTGGCTGCCGGCTCTGTCTCACACGCCGCAAGCTCCCCAGCTCCCAGATATTTAAGCGAACTCCCTCTCCTCTCTGGTTTCAGCTGCATTTTGAAAGAAAACAACTCCCACCGACTGCAGCAGGAAATCACTGTTTGGGTTTATGAGGCACCTCTTCCTGAACGAGCCGCGTGGCAGAGGCTCCGCTGGCTCTGCAGGGCAGGTAGCCCTGTGTCTCGGCGTCCCGTGGCCAAGAGGGACGAGGTGACACTCGAAAGCTGCTCGTGCAACAGCTGCAGCTGGAAAAGGAGGAGATGCTTGAGGTGCTGGGGTTTGTATCAGCTCCGTAGATTAAACAAGGTGTGTGTTAAGGCGTTGAAGACATAAGGAATGTCATAAAAACAAAAATAAAGTGGCTCAATTTTATTTTTCCTGGTTCAGGCCCCTGCTGTGCACTCACAGAGGACCCAGTTTGGGGCTGGTAAGTGGAGGTAATTAGCCCTGGTAACGGTGATGTGTGAAAGCAGAGTGCTGCCGGGCCGGGATCCGACCCAAGCCTGGTGCGGCCATGCCTTTCCAGGTGTCCATGGTGGAAGGACTGGACCCCACCACCAACCCCTCTGAAGCGGTTGTTTCTCCCTCTTGTTTTCCTGACCTCTCTGATGCTGGAAAAGTCGTCTGCTCCCTGCATGACCCGATCAACCTGCTCTGCCCTGAGCCCTGGCACTGGAGTCTCCTGTGGATGGAGCCCGTGGGGATGCTGAGCCCCAAGATGTGGTGAGCAACGGAAAATACCCATCGGGGTGAGTTTGTGTGTCTGCCCAGCTCTCCTACGTCTGGACGTCAGCCTTGTTTCTCTGCCCTTGGGCAGAGGCTGAGGGGGCTGCGGTGGTCCCTGGGTGGATATGCCTATGGCTCTATATGTGTATGTGACCCCGGGGCCGAGGGTCCAGCTGTCCTGCACATCCTGGCTTTGTCCCTTGTTGTGTCCCTCAGGGTTTTGGTGTTTTTGGGGGGCAAAGCTCTCCCCTGCCCTCTTTGCCCAGTGCCCGTGGCAGTGCATAAGGGTGAGGGGCTCAGCTTCTCTGCACTCCTCCCCAGGCGCCCAGGAGAGGGTTAACATACACGTTTCTGCATTTTTCCTTCTCCAACTTGGTAGCAAGGCAGAACGTGGGGCTGTATGGTCTCCGCTTGGGTCCCAGCCTCCAAGGCTGGCTGGAGGAGCCGGCGCTTCCAGGCAGATTGCCGTTTGGCAGCGAGACCCTCCAGCATCTGCCAATGCTGCGCTGCTTCAGCTATCGCTGCGCTCAGACAGCTTCTGCACCCCCCTTCCCTGGAGACACGACAACTTTCTATGTAATCTCTGCTGGCGACTGCAGCACGGAGCCGTCCCACCCCGCTTTCCTGACCCAGCTCCTGCCAAGCTCAGAGCTGAGGGGCTGGGGTGCCGGGCTGGCAGCACCCCCCCACCAGGATGTGGGTCCCCGTAGTCAGGGGATGGACATCCCCATGGATTCCTCCGGCGTGGGTGCATGCACAGCATGAGGACACCCCAAAGCCACACTAAACACGGGCTTGCTGGCAGCCGGTGGGGTTTCACTGGCCGACAAACCCTTTCCTGCATCTGCACGCACGTAGGGCATCCTGAGTGGCAGCAGCTGGCAGCCTGGGTATTTTTTTCCTTCCTTGACGTTGCTGTCTCCTGTGCAGGATGCTGAGAGGTGCGAGATGGCTTGAAGCCCTCTTGTGACACCCCCACCTTGGTCTCAGCCCTCTAGGACACAAGGGACCCAAACGGGGTGCTTGTGCCGGCGCAGGCTCTGGGATTTTTCCTTCAGCAGATGCTCACGCTTCTGGCAGGTTCAGGATCAAAGGAAAAATCAACTCGGACCAGATACTGTCGGACGCCAAGGAGTGGGAAAAAGTGATGCTGCTGGGCCTGTGGCCTCAAACTGGTTTTTGGGGAAGGGTGAAAGCGAGGAGAGGAGCTGGTGGACCTGCGATGTTAATTCCTTCCAGCTGTTGTCAGCCTGGCAGGTTCTCAAAGGAAGTTTAATAGACTGCAGTCGGCTCCCCTCTGCCCGTCCCCCCACCGCTGCGCTGAGCGGAGGCAGCCCAGCAGAACCTGGGATTACATGAGCTGCTGCCTCTTCCAAAGACCTACTTTTATTTTTTTTTTCCCCTTTGGCTCTGAAAGTGTTTTCTCATGTGTGTGTGTGAACGTGTGTGCACGCACGCACGTGTGCAATGACTTTCTCCCACACACAGCTCCCCCACCCAGCAAAACCTGCCCCCTTTGCTCGCAGTGAGTTAGAAGGGACGGGCACGGGGCTGGGGCTGGGGATTGCACCGGCAGCGAGGAGGAGGAGGAGGAGATGGCTTTGTGGGCCTCCTTGCTGGAGCGCTCCCCAGCCTGCCGTGTGAACTGGGAGGAAACAGGACGAAGAAAGTAGTTGGAGTGGAAAATAAAAATCCTCTCTCTTGCTTTATTGATCGTGCCTGCAGACAGAAATAGCTCGGGCTGCCGAGAGCGGTCCCCCACCGGAGGAGCAGAGGCGCGTCCAAAGATGCGGGGCTCATCCCAACCAGCATCCTCCTGCAGCACGAGGAGGAAGAGGGTGCCCAGAAACCTCACGGCAGTGGGCTGAGCCAGCCCTGAAGCAGAAGGCTTTCCTCACCTGCCCGCCACGGCTTCTGCGTAGTTTCCAACTCTTGAATCGTAAAGCTTGGTGGACGCTGGCTGCATCGCTAGATGTGCTCAGCGTGGGACACACGGCCCCGACAGCGCGCGGCCTTGGCAGTCTATTTGCAATTAGCTCCCATCATTAATACATCCCATGGCCCATCCCTAATAAATCGCCAGCAGAGATTGTCAGCCAAGCAGCGCCGATGGCCAGACGGGTCCGTGCTTTAAAATCAGCAGCCATGGAGCAAGGCTATTTTAGGCAACGGGACCATTTAATGAATTTTTTGCCGGCGTCCTTGAACTTTTTCACTTAAGCCACCAAGTGAGGGGCCAGGGAAAGAGGGCAGGCGAGCCCAGCATGCCCAGCACAGCCCAGCTCTACAGCTCCCAGCTCCGAGAGAACCATAAAAACCAAGTGCTGGCAGGAGAATAATTAGTTAAAAGTGAGCACATCTGTTGTTAATTAATTCCCAGGCAGGAGGGTTTAACTCTTGCCTTCCCTGATGGTTTGCAAGGTGGATAGCCAGCACCAGCCTGCATCCAGAGGAAGGCTTGAGCTTTGCTTTTCCAGCCCTTTCCAGGGACTTGGGTTGCTCTGGTCCCTCATTCCCACACCCCAGCACCATCTCTGTGATTTTCAGGAGTGCTGAACATGTGAGAAGAGCAGCCAGCACTGCTCAGGGCAGGGAATGTGCCCCAGGCTTGGAGTAGGGGGGGCTTAAAAAAATCTGGCTTTGTCCGTGCTGATGGAGCTGGTGGAGAAGGTGGGATGTCTCTGAGGGTGGGTTTGCAGAGCATCGCTCTGCAGGGCTGAGCTGCTCTGGCAACTGCTATTTTATTTGCATTTTTCAAAGACAGCCGTCACTGAAGTACATTTGTAGGCGTGAATTTCACATACATTCAGCAGTACATCATGCTCCGTGAAGAGCTGGGCTCCACTCCCCACCTCCCCACTCCACCTTGCCCATGAGCTTTAAGCTGTGTGGGGACCTGGTCCCTTGGGAGCAGTGTTGGAAGGGTGCTTGATGCTGGAGCAAAGACAGGAAGCAGGTGATGGAGAGATGGGGACTTGGGGTGCGTGCCACCCCCTTCTCATCCCGGGACACAAGCACGCACGGCACGGCCAGCCCGCAGGGCCCTCTTGTACTGGGGGAATCTGTTCCCCATTAAGCAACTCCAGCAGCGCTCATTACTGTGGCTGGTGGGGAGCGCAGCCCTGCCAGCTCCAACCTCCCTAATTAGCACCACAAGTGAGGCCAAGCTGGGGAAGGCCAGCGCCTCTGTCCCTCCTTGCCAAGGATGCAAATGGTTTGGAGCAGAGCCTCAGCCAGAGCGCATGGAAAAGCTCCCACCGAGCGCCGATGGGGCCCTGGTCCCGTCCGTCCTGGGGTGGGCAGCGATGTGCATCCCCCTCCCAGATCCCCGCACCGCAGCTCAGCCCAGGCAACCAGGCCAGCGTGAGGGTAAAAAGCCCTGACCTGCCACCCCGAGTCCTCCCCACCACGCCTGGGGTGGAGGAAGGCTGCCATCCTCTTCCTCTCCATGCACTTGCACTAGACCAGGCTCTGACCGCCTTCAGCTCACCACTAAAAA
The DNA here is from genome assembly GCA_009806455.1 of Tetrax tetrax. Classification (NCBI taxonomy): domain Eukaryota; kingdom Metazoa; phylum Chordata; class Aves; order Otidiformes; family Otididae; genus Tetrax; species Tetrax tetrax. The sequence goes on from WHYT01016773.1 coordinate 52,171, forward strand.
TAGGTTTCACGGCTGAGCGGCAGCGCCGGAGGGCAGGCAGCCCAGCTCCCAAACCAGCCTGTGTCGCTGTGACCAACTGACCCATTTGGCCCTGATTTTTAAGTATTTTTTCCCTCCTCGTTCAACTTCAGCCCAGGCAGCAGCCTCGCCGGGATGGCCAAGTCCCATCTCTTACCTGCACGGCACGGCACAGCACAGGACAGCACAGCACGGTTGGTGGTCCCACTGCAGGGCTGGCGGGCAGCAGGAGTGCCCATGCCACCCGAATTTGGAGGGCTACCAGCTCCCGCAGCCCCATGCCAACCCTGGGCATGCTGTGGCCACCCCAGCCCCGCAGCCGGGAATTCGCACCATTTACTTCTGCTCCTGGAGGGAAGTCATGTCCCCGCGGCAGACGACACAGCTCGGGGGTCCTGCTGTGGGGCAGAGCCCCGGGAGAGCAGAGGACAGTGCTGCAATGGGGTCAGGGTCCCCAGAGTGAAGAGCAGGGGTTCCTCTGGCATCTCCTGGTGCAAAGACCAGAGTGGGAGCACCCTGGAGCTGTCACCGAGCTGTCCCGTGTCCCCAAGGCCAAAGGAGCCCCACAGCTTTTGCGCCCCGTGCCCGCAGCTGGGAACAGGATGGGGGTGCAGGCATGGGGACGGGGGACACAGCCCTGCGGAGCACGTGATGGGGCAGCCGTTGGTCAGAAATGAAGAAAGACCTTTATTTACAGTAACAAACAAAAAGAGACAAAAAAAAAAAAAAAATTCTGTCACGCTTCCCTCCCCATCTCCTCAGCCCTTCAACGGGGCGTTTTCCACCCTCAGCCAGCCACGAGCCCTGACCCCGGGGTGGTGGGCTGGGGCCAAGAACTCCTGGGGGTCATCTGGCACCAACCCAGCCACCCCGTCCCACCGGGGACGCACGCAGGGTCGGTAACAGTTTGGGGTCACCCCAGCCGCAACCCCGCTGCAGAGACCGGTGAAGGAAAAGCTCCTTCCGTGCCGGCACGGCAGGGAGGGGAGCGGGCGGTGGGTATTGCACGTGGCTGCCGATCTCAGCACCGAGGAGGGGCAGGGGCTGGCAGGACACGTCCCGCACACGGGCCATCTGGCATCTCCCAGCAAAGCTCCGTACTGGGCCCAGCCTGGGGGGTGTCCGGGGTGGGGATGAGGATGCTCCGTGCCACCCCTGTGTAAACCAGAGCAATGAACCCAGACCACTGTCCTGGGGCAGCCGCGGGTGGTGGCAGTGGGACAGGCTGTCCCCAACCCTGGGGTGGCACCCGCGGGCTCTGCGGGGCGCAGGGTGTGCACTCCTGCTCTCGGCTCAGGTGGCAGGAGGCTCCGGCGATCCTCAGCAAAGCGGCCCGCTGCGGGGAAGAGGTAGAGCGCGACGGGACGCCGGCCGTCCCCGCAGCCCCCGCGGCCCCCTGGATTCACGCTTCCCTAGGCAGGACCGAGCCCGGCTCCCCAGCTCCGAGGATGAGCTCTGCGACGAGGGGTATCGCTCTCCTCCTTCGCCACGCTCCGTCCTTCGGCGTTTCACACCTGGGTGTCCCCACCACCAGCTCGGGGACTGGATGCAGGAGGGGGGGGGGGGGGGGGGCCCCTGGTCCCCCCCCGCACCTAGCACGGCCCCTCAGGAAGAGAAGCAGAGCCCGCAGCACTCCATGCAGATCTCCAGGCAGTCGGCCGACTCGCAGCAGGCGTCGATGATGCCGCAGTCCATGTCGCAGGGCAGGTCGCAGTCCGCGCACTCGCCCGAGTTGCAGCAGCAGCAGCAGATGCAGGAGTCCTCGGAGGTGCAGGAACCGCAGGTGGCACAGTCCAGCACGATGTTGCAGAGGGTCAGGAACTCGCAGAAGAGGCAGGAGAGGATGCAGTGGACGCAGCAGTCTGTGGAGGAACGACCAGAGAGTGGACAACGGCACAGCTGGGTGAGGCAGCACCCGGCAGATGGATGCTCAGCCCCGTGAGTGTGGAAATCCTCCCTCAGGAATTAATGGAAGGGGTGGGAAGAGGGGCTGGGAGCCAGGCGCTGCTCCGAGGGCCTCCCTCAACACCCAGAGACACACCCAGACCCCAGGAGAGACCAATTTTGGAGGACACTGGGTGACCTCGCTCAGCACTGCCCCTTGCAGAAAGCTGCCAGGAGGGGGGTCCCGGCGGGCTGGAAGGATGCTACAGGAGAAATCCCAAGGGATGTGGGGCTGGAGGAGAATGGCTGGAAAGGGATCCCACCGGGGAGAGCCGGTACCTTCTTGTGCCTCAATAGGGATGTGGGAAGAGGCCGACTTGGAGCTGCCCTTGCTCTTCTTGCTGCTCTGGCTGTTGATGGAGTGGTGGGTCTGCAGCTTCCGGTGAGGCTTCTGGCTGCTGGGGAGGGGGCGGAAGACCCCGTTCCCTGCCTCCCCGTTGGCACCACCGGGATCCGGCCCTCGCCCAGCACCGTTCTGCAGCAGGTGGGTGCAGGGGCTGGGGGGCTGCGGGGTTGCTCGCACCTGGGGCTGGCCTGGGGGGTGAGAACAGCATGTTAGCCCCCCCGAGCCCTCCCTGCAGGGCTGCACTGGGGGAGAAACCCATGCCCGGTCCCATGTCACTGCATGGGAACCTGGTCACCAGCTGGACACGGAGTGGCCTCGTGGGTGGGATGAAGTGATGCTAACAGGTCCAAGAGGATGGAGATGGAACGGGAAATGCAGAAGACAAGACGGCTGGAGGGAAGGAGAGAGGCTCCAGAGAGAGGAAGGGATGAAAAAAAAGAGCAAATCATAAAGATGTGTCGTGAAGGACGTGCTGCAACGGCCAAAACTCAGCAGAGGACCTGGAGGAGGAGGTCCCCTGGGTCCCAGCACAGGCAGGACGGACAAAGCCACCGAAGCCGACCGGAGCGGGTGCAGAGACACAGCGAAGCACCCGTGCTGAGTGGGGAAGAGAAGAGCCTGTGGCTGCTTCCAGCAGAGAGCTGCCATTCCATGAGCCACTGTTCCCACGAGCCCAGGGCACCGAGCTGCCGGCCGGAGCTCTGGGGCATCCCCATCCTGTCCGTAAAACCAGAGAAGATGAAGCGTCACTGGAGAGCCGGATTCCTCATCTCCCCACGAATTGGCCGCTTAATTAACAGTCTCCCCAGCCTCTGGCTGAACTTCTCTGCAGGAGGAGGAAAACAAGGATCTGCTCTGTCTGTGCCTCCCTCCAGCCCTCGCACGCCGCAGCCCCGCTGGGATGCTGCCGGAGCCAGCGGCGCAGCTCAGCCCTTCGCTCCTGCCCGGCACCGCGTCCCGTCCTTCTGCGCTGGGAACCCAGCACCAGGGTGGGGGCTTCGAGCATCCATCCCCCGCCGCCGCAGCAAGGCCAATTGAAGCCACAAATAAAATCCCGCCTGACGGAGCTTTGGCCAAACCGAAAATTTGGTTTTCCTCTCCCGAGGCAGTAAACAAGGGGTGATTCAGATCAAGGGCAAAGGCACCTTCAGCCGTGGGGGAACAGGAGAGGCTTTCTCTGTGCAGGGCAGCCGTAGGGCACGGGGGGACCCAAGGGGTGGAGTGGGCACAGACGGTCCCTGTCCTGCACCCGCCCTCGCTAGCGAAAATAAAACAGATGGAGGTTAAAAACCACAAGCGCACGGACCCAGCACCCAGCTCTGCCAGACTGAGCTGGGCTCAGCCCGCGGAGGAAGTTGAACCGGGCGCTTGGGCGAAACGCTGCGTCTTTGGCGGGCGCTGGGAAGGGAAAGTGAAATAACTGGAGCTGAGCAGGGAGAGAGGAAGCTGGAGGGGTGGGAGAAGGGCAGAAAGCAGAAATGGAAGGCAGGTTTTGGACTAAATGGGATGTCTTTCCCCATGAAAAAAAACTCCTGGAGGAGCTGGCTTCCCAGGCATCCTTCTCCAGTGCCCTTGACCTCCTGTGACCAGTGCGGGCACCGAGTGACACCGAGCCGGAGGGTGGCCGCGTCCAACAGCAGCGAACACTCTACGGCACCGAGTGCTGGGTTTCTCCGGGGGTTTGCACAGCAGCGCGCTTGCTTTGGCATTCTCCATTTCGCCGCATTCCTCAGATTAAACTGTTTGTAAATCAAAATCACGCCTCAGCTCCAGCGAGTGGCAGGGAGAGGCAGCCAGTAATTCCCCCCTCTAAGTTAGGAAAAATACCTTCCATTTTTTAGGAGAACCTTCAACTCACAGGAGCCCAAAGCTCTTCTACGAGAGACATCTTCAATCCAGGACCAAGGTGGGGCAGTGCGTAACATTCCCTAATATCGTGAGTGTCAGGGCAGGAGCCGGGGGGGGATCAGCCCACCCGACGGCCCCCACGGCATCTGCCCCCAGGAGATGGGGTGGGAAACCAGGGCTTTGGGGGAAATCGTCTGCTCTTCGACAACCAAACACCTCCCGGCTGCTCATTTCTTGTTTCTCACCCGAAGCATCGCTCCCCGGCGCAGCCGCGGCGCTGGCTCAGCTCACGTTCCCCGCGCAGCATCGCCAGGGCTTGCTGGACCGATGCCCGAAGTGCAGCGGCGCTCGCCCTGCTCCCAGCCTCCCGACCGTCGCCTCTGCCAAAAATCGGCTTCCTGAGCCGCTAACGGGGCTTGGCCCAACCAGCGCATCGTGGCCGCCCGAGAGGAGCCTGCTGCTCGGCTGAAACTCAATACCCCGAGCCCCAAACCCGCAATCCCCGCTCCGGTTGCTCCCAAACTGCCAGAAGATTGATTTTTTTAAGTGTGGCAGGATTTGACCGGCAGCACTGAGCCCTGGGGGAACTGATCCTGGCAACGAGACCCCGGGGCCCCTTTGCTGCCTGGTCCCTCCTGAGCTTCCGTGTGCCGGGCTGGCCTGAAAATGCCACCATCATCCCCTTCACCATCCCATGGGGGAGCCTAACTGTGCTCCCCAGTAACTCCCAGAGGGGGGCATCTCCCCCCCCTACAAGCGATGGTGACCTCCCCAAAGCAGCAGCACTGCGAGGGATGCTGGCAGTGATGCTCTGCAGGGAACTGAACCTCATTTCCCAAAGAGGGGAAGAAGCAGGGGGTTCTCCACAAGTGGGATGCGGGCGACCACGTCCCCCCGCCAGCCTTGGGGCCCACGGGGAGGCTGCCCCCGGAGGGGGTGGGCTGGGGAGGGGGCTGCGTGGAGCCGCACCACGCAGGGTGCAGCAGGCTGCAGCGTGACTCAGAGGTGCAGAATGTCTGTGGGCAGCCGGCCCAGCTCCCAGATGCTGCGTGAGGGCTTGAGCTCCAGTTGAGGAAACGTGCGCTCGCCTCGCTCCACGTACACTGTCAGGAGCGCCCAGATTTTGCCGTCCCCTCCCCTTCCCACCCTGCGTGTCCGCTCCTCGAAGTTTGCAACCTCCTTCCCACTCTCCCTCCCCTTTACGCTCCTTGGAAGGGAAAGCCGCGCGCTCGCATCCAACAAAGGGGGAACGGCTGCGTGCGTAAGGGGCAGCCTGGGAGCAAAACCCTTGGATCCAGAATGGGGGCCAGGGAAAGGATGGTCGGCGCAACTCCAGGAGAGCCTGACCCCTCCGTCTCCTGTGTCTGCCAGCTCTGCTCTCCCGCCCCTGCAACGGGAAATGGAGCAAGGGTACCCCGGTCCCCTCCTGTTTCCGTATTTCTGGCAGCGGGAGGACCGGCAGGTCTGCAGCAGCAGGAATGGGGAGGTGATGCTCAGCCTCACCAGTGCCTCCAGCAAAACCAGACCCTCAGCGCAGACCGCTGCTGGTTCAGGCTTCACACCAGCCTCACCCTTGCCCTGGATACGCCGAGGCAAGAGCTGTCCCGACGGGAAGCATCTCCCTTTGCTCCAGCTAACGGCTGCTGCACGTCCCTCCCTTGGCTGGGACCGCAGAGCCCTGGAAGGGCCTGTTGTGCCAGGGGGTCTCCCCTCTTCCTCTGCGGCATCGGGGGATGCTCCATCCCGGTGGCCAGCTCCTTGACCCTGGGACCAGTCCCTCTTCCCACCACGGCGTCCCAGCAGGACCCCAACGTGACCCAGAGCTCCTCCAGCCTCCCGCCTTCCTCCCGCTCTGCCTCCAGCCAGTCCCAAGGGCGACGGCAGCAAAAAGCATCATCACACCGCTGCTGGATGCTGCCCCTCCCTCCCCCCCCCGGCTCCTGGTGACTCACACTCGGCTAAAATCTTTTTTCCTTTGATGTGGGGAAGAGCAGAACGAGGAGGAGACAGCTTCCCACCACGGCTGCCCTCCTTTTTAATGAGCCCTGTTGATTAGATGGCAGAACCCAAAAGCACAGGCACGAGATGCACGTGCCCCCACGGAGGGAAACACTCACATGTCACAGCTTCGGGAGCGCCCGTGAGCTCGGGACGGGGGCCCTTTGTCACGACTTTTTGGGAGTCATCGTCTTCCAGGGGTTTCTCCTTCTTCGGTGCCGCGGGGCGGGCAGGCGGCCGGGGCTCTGCCGACGGTGCCGCTGGCGTCCGCCGGGGCGAAGGGTGCGAGGTTTCGCCCGCCTCTGCAAGAGAAATGGGGTTGGAGCTGCTGAGCACCCCGGGGTGCACCGAGCTGTGGGCAGAGCCCCCCCTCTTGTCACCCAAACCCACAGCAATCCATAGCACATCCCCAGTCGCTGCAAATGGCACTGGTGGGCGCTTTGGGACTCTGATTTTGGGCATGAGTCAAATCCAGCCGCCCAGTGCAGAGTAGGGAGGAAGAGCTGGAGCACTGAGAGGGATTTTTGGGGGCTGCTGGGGATGGGCATCAGGGCTGCATCACTCTGCAGCCGCTCACCCCGCTGCGACGCCAGCGGTTCTGCAGCACCCTCCCAAAATCCTTCCCGAGGTCCCACATTCCTGCGCTTAAAAGCCAGGGATCTGGTTACACTCAGCAGTTCAAGTTGGATTTTTCATCCCCCCTTCCCATGAAAGAGCCACTGTCTTTCCTGCAGGAGCCAGCTGCCACCTCCCCTCACATTCCTGCTTGCTCTGGGGCAGGAGCAGCCCCTGCGGGACCCCCTCGACGGGGCAAGCAAAACCCAAAATGAGAACTGCGGTACCCCTCGTGGGGATAAACCCCAACACCACACACCCCCTCACAGAAATGCAGCGAGGAGACAGCATCACCACTTCCCGCAGAGCCAGCGCTGCGGGGTGTCTGGGGGAGGGGGGTTGCTGGGTCTGGACACCCCCACCCACCACAAGCCCCCTCCTCACCGCTCCATCCCTCTCCCTGGCACCCGGAATAGCAGCCGCTTCCACCACAGGGCCTGGACCACGCTTTATATAAAACTAAATTATAGCTTGGGCAAAGGGAGGGAGACCAAAGACCCATAATTTCCCTGGCTATAACAAGAGGTCCTACACGCAGGCAGGCAGGCAAGGGTGGGCAGGGGGGGAGAGAGACCTCGGGCTCTTCGTTATACTCAATATAACAAGAGGTCCTACACGCAGGAGCCGGGGAGGAAGGCAGGCAGACCTCACACGTGTAATTACAGGAACTACAACAACGGGCCCTACAAGGGAGGCACAGAGTCCCATCCGCACCTTGGGGCTGGCAGGAGCCTGGACACAGAGTGATGCTCGTTCAGCTCCCAGCTCTGCTACACCCCACCTGCCTCAGTTTCCCCACAGGACCATCCTCTCCACCCCTCCCGGGATGCTGATCCAGCCCGGGGCACCGGAGCTCCTGCGACAGGGCGTTTGCTGCGAAGGAAAGCTCATCTCGATGCAGAGCCCTGCTCTCTGCTCTCCTCACAGGCAGGGCAATTTTGGGGCTCAACCATGGGAAATTCAGCAGCTCCCGCTGAATTTTGCACAGTTGGCTCCAAATCCCAAGTGGAGTGGGAGTACACGAGCCCCGGAAAGGAGAGAACTCATTCCCATGCCCTTGCGAAAGCCCGGCGAGGAGAAGAGCGCAGGCTGTCATCTCCCCGCAGGCACGGTGTCCAGGTGAATAACAACCACGTGCTGCTGCATCCGCGGCCTCCGTCGTGTCCCAACCTGGACCAGCCTGAGTCAGAGCTGCAGCATTCAGCCAGCGCCTGATCTAAAGCCTGTTAAACCCCGAGACAAAACTCTTGATGGCTGAGGAGCTCTGGACAAAGCCCCGAGCCCGGTGCAGAGCACGGAGGGTGCAGCTCCTGTGTGGTCCGAGCCACCGGGCACCGGCACAGCCGGGGAGATGCTCCAGTTTTTGCTACGAGATTCCCAAATGTGCTCAGGGCTTAAAAACCAACAGGCAAGACTTTGGGGGTGTCCAGAGCATCGCCAAGTCCCCTGCTCCGCTCTCCCCTCTACAGTGAGCAATTCACACTGGGAAAAAGAGCTGGAAAATCAGGTGCTGCAGCGGGAGAGGGGCTGGCAGCCGCGCTGAGGACAGGGGGAATTCATCTCCACGGCTGACCAGGAGACTTGATCCCTGCACATCTGCCCGCTCCATGCCCATTCCCAAGGGGCTGGGGATAAGGACGGTCTGTTTGGACCCCGAGCTTTGCCGTATGGATGGCGAGCGTGCCGGCCTGCGGACTCTCGAGACAAGGCTCATTTTTGCCACGGCCACTTCACCCACATAATTACCCCGCACAACGAGAGGTCTCACACCACCACAGCGATGCAGGGAGGAAGATGGCAATTAAATTAACTCCCACTAGAACAAGCTGGCCAGGAGAAGACAAAAATAAGACAGGAGAGAAATTTGGGTAAGCTGGTCCTTCCCTTTGCTTCTCCTGCCCCATGCTGCCGGTTTGCTGGGTCTGGGCGCTTCCCAGGCACCTTCCCACCCACAGGGAAACGCAGTGGGAATGCACAGGGAAACGCTCATGCATGGGTGCAGCAGCTCCCGAAGAAGCCTGGCGAAACGCACCCAAGGAAGAGGCATCACCCCTGAGGGCACAGGGAGAGCCAGCCGGACAGACCCCCAGCGCCGGCACATCCCCTGACAGACCAGGACGGGCACACGCACGGGACACACAGCTCCGCGGGCGTCCCACGGCAGATAATCCTCTGTCCCCTTGGCTGCACGCCCTCATGGCTCCTCCAAACCCTCGCTTTGGGGCACGAAGCCCCCTCAGAAGAGGGGTTCCTGCTCCCCAAACCACACTGAGCCAAGCAATGAGGGTGAGCGCGGAAAGAGGTGCGTGGAGGAGCAGGGGGTCTCCAGCAAAGTGAGGTCCCCTCTGGGGGTCCCCTGTCCCCACGGCCACCAAGGCAGGGACTGGCTCCATCCCTCCCCTGCTATCACCCTGCTGCCGCCAGAACAAGACGAGGCTTGACCTAAACCTGCTGGGTTTAAAAGCGACCACAAGCCCAGGCAAAACGCAGACAAAGCCCTCAGGAGAGGCAGCCCTCGGGATGGGACATCCGTCCCCTTCCCCGCCTGCGCTCCCACCGCAGCCGCACCCCCAGCCCCTTCTCGGCCGGGGCAAACGCTCATCACGCGGCGGAGAAATACCCTGGGACGAGAGCCCAGGTCTCCACTGCCCCATCCTCTAAAACACAAGGGAGAAACAAAGGTAATGTGGCACAGGGAGGGCGACTCACGTTTTGTTCATGGGAACAGAGATAATAAGGCATTTAAAAATAATAAGCCAGGCTTCAACAAATCACAGCGCTGCCCTAAGGTACAGAAGATTAGGAAAGCCGATAGACGTGGAACTACTTTCTTTGCCTGCTGGCTGCCGAGCCCAGGAGACGCACAGGGGTCAGGTTTGCTGGTTGTTCCCCCAATTTACAAAGTCCACATCCACCCATCGTAAAAGCCCTGAGACATCCCTGAGCTCCAAAGTCCACCCCACACCACGAGATGTGAGAAAAAAAGGAGAGAGGAGAGGAAAGATCTGAAGAAGCTGTAAGGTTTCATCAGCTTTGACCGTGTATTTTGCAATGCTCCTGCAAAGTCAACCGTACTGCATCCCTCTGGGAGCACCGGCTGTGGGAAGGAGCCACTGTGCATCACCAGCAGCTGCAGGAGCTGCTGGGGCAACCACCAAAGTTGTCCTGATCAGGGGAAAAGGTATTTGTGCTTTGGGAAGCGCGCTTAATTCCTGATGAGCTTGCAGGTCTGAGCTAACCCGTACCCCGGGGACACCGCAGCCAGCACGGCCGCAGCATCCTAAGGCTCATGGGGACCTGTGGGTTTCCTTCCCTGCAGCTGGGATGGCATGGAGGATGTGGCAAGATGCAAAGCTGGAGCCACGCTTTTGGGTCAAAACCAGCCAGGTTTTCCTGTGGCTCGGGCTCAGCTCTCCCAAGCTGTGGCTCAGCGCCACAGATGATCTGCCTGGCTGCTTGGGATCTCCGATTGAGCTGTGCTTCCTCCGTCTAAGTGCCTTTCGCTAAAGAAGAAGAAATCTGATGGCAGAAGATGGATGGACACCTCATGGGCGCCCCACACATGGCTGCATGGCAGCAATGGGCAGCATGGCAGAGAAAAACGCCTTGGTCACAAAGACACTAAGGCCAGGCTCGGACCAGCGTGCTCAGAAGCCCATCTCCTCAGCAGGCTGCACGCTTGGAGCAGGCAGTGTCAACCCGCTGCGAAAGGGAGAGAGAAGGATCCCGACACCTCCGGCTCCACATCTGGGCTCTCCTGGACGCGAAGAGCATCCGAACCTAATGCCGACTCCACCGATGTGGAGATGCTCGGGAGAGTCTCCCGTCCCCCCTTCTCTCTCCCTTAAATCCCTCAGGAATGGCGGGTCAGGGACGGGATAATGCTGGACGGAGACACAGACAGAGGCGTTTGCCATCAACAACACGCTACCTTGCAGCAATATTTAGTTTGGGAGCTTTCTAATCTGTTCTACGCAGATAAACCGAGCGCGTAATCTCTCTTGGTTTCCCCGTACGCGCTGCCCGGCCCAATCAGGTGCCTGTCTGCCCCAGCCGAGGGATATTTTCGAGCTCGATTAAGTGGTTTCAAGTGCAGAAGAGACAGCGCTGAAGCAAATCCTTCCAATCCCATGAGCCAGGCTGGAAGAGAGGAAAGCGAAATTCTGGTTTGAAAGTTTGCTCAACTGGGAAAAATCCAACCGGCTTATTTACATTCAGTCTGAAATTAATGCACTCAAGTGTTTTCAGATTCTGTGACACTTGGGGAAAGGAAAAGGAGGGTGGGAAGGGAAGGAGGAGAGATGCCCGGAGCTCCTGAGCACAGCCAGGACACATCCAGCACAGCTTTGCTTCCCTCCCGGAAAGCGTTTGCCCCCACCTCCCTCTGCAATGCTTTGGATAAACAGTTCAGTTCCGGGACAATAAGGAATCTGGTAAAAAAAAAAAAAAAAAAAAAAAAAAAAAAAGAAAGAAAGAAGTGACATGAGCAAGAATTCAAAGCTCAAGACACGCGATTGGAAAGCAGCTCTCTGAGACGGGACAGGGATATTCCCTCAGCATGAAATGTGGCCCTGGGAGCCCAGGCAGATGGAAATTGAGGGCGTCCTGGAGACCCCCTTGCCCCCCCAGCTTTGCACGCCGCATAAGCGGGGTCTAAAGGAGACAAATTCAGTCCAGGGCTGCTTGGGTTTGCCCACCCCGGGTCTGCGCTCGTCTCCGGGAGGAGCTGGAGAAGAGGGGAGCGGGCACGGGGCTGGTATGGGATGGAGGTGACACCCACACACCACTCACATGCAGCTGGGAACGTGGAAAAGCCGCAACGCCATTTTTCCCCCGACGCATTTAACAGATTTCTAAACTACTTTTGAAAACACCCCACGCTCGATCTTACAGTCGCCGCTGCTCAGTGCTCCTCCTAAAGCCAGGCCAGTGGCAAGTTCCGTGCAAAAGCTTTTTTGCACTAGGTCCGTCCATTACCAGTTCACCATTTCCCACCTGGAAAGCAAACGGGAGGAAATCCAGTGGGAAAAAAAAACCTCCGCGCAGCCCCAGCAGCTGCCTCGGCCCCGGGACGTGGCCGCAGCACAAAGCGGCGTAAGAGTTCGGCCGGGAAGCGGAGCCGGCAGCATCCAGCTGGAAAAGCAGGGGGAAGAGAACAAGAGGATGTATTCTCCAAAACTTGGTCCCAGCCGCGCTGCGGGCCAAAGCCAACAAGGGGAGAGATCCAGCTGCGCTAAGCCGGGTTGCTGTGCATCACCGTGCCCGGTGCCCCCGCAGCCGCTTTCAGAGCCGGTCCCGGGGCGGATTTGGTCCCTTTTGTGCCACTGACAGCGCACGCATCGGGGGGTTCCATCCCTCGCCATCAGCTTCCTGCTCTAGATTTTTTTTTTTTTTTGGCTCGTATCAGGACTTTTAATGCAATTTCCACATGTGAACCGTGGAACACCGTTCCACATGGGACACCAGCACAGGTCCCCGCACCCCCGACCACACCGCCCGGACAAATTGAGGGGCTCTGCTTTACCCCGCGGAAAAAATGAGTATCCCCAAAACTTTTCCATCCACTTCCCGGATCTTGCCCCTCCAGCAAGTCGCTGCGGGGAGAGGAAGGAGGCTTCCCAGCCGCAACCCAGCCCCCCCCCCAGGCTGCAGAACAGCCCCCAGCCCCTTGCACCCATTCCTGGGGGGAGCGTGGGGGTGATTTTAACCCCTTCAGCTTGTGCTGGCCCCCGCGCCCCGGCTGCCCCGCGCGCTTGGCCAAGTGACAGAAACCGCTGCGAAGTTTGTGCTGCGAACTCCCCACGGGGCTCGGCTGCATCAGCTGCGCTCGCACCGCGCCAGGCGTGCACACGCACACGCATGCACACGCGTGCACGCTCACACGCATGCACACACACACTCAGCCACACACAACCATGCACGCGCACGCACGCCCTCAGGCCTTCCTGGACACGAATCCCCCCCGCAGCCCTGCGCACACCCAGCCACGCACACACAGACCCA
>WHYT01016773.1:85235-105840 GCA_009806455.1 Tetrax tetrax
AAAAAGAAAAAGTGCATGGTCCTTGTCTGGCTCCCAGCAAAGAGCCGCAGAGCTGCTGGTGCCTGTGGCCGAGCTGGGACAGGGGGGACACGGAGGTGGTGGTCCCACGCAGCAGCTGTCCTGCTGGGAAAGGAAAGGAGGGAGGTGGGAATGAGCGAAGCCAAACCTGAGGGAAAAGATTTTTCTTCTGGAGGTGGATTTGCCTCCAGCACCTCTCCTTGGGTTTGCTTCCCATAAGCGAAGCCCCTCGCCCGCTGCCCCCGTTCCCCCTCATGAAGGGAAGGACAAAAATAATCCCGTCGGCCAAAGGGCTTTCTGTTTTTCTCCTGTTTCTGCTAATTCCTCAAAGAAATAATTATACCCCACACGCTCCCCACAGGCAGACAATCGCCTCTTCTCTCTGAGGCTCCTCTGCAAACTACCTGCGGCTATTTCGAGGGCTTGGTTTGCAGCGGGCCTGTGGCGATGGCACCCGGCCCTTCTTCTGGGATGCCAAGGAACAAACTCTGGGAAATGGGCTTCGTCCTCGGGCTGGGAATCAGGACCAAGCACGGCAACGCCAACCCATCCCTGCCCACGGTGCGCCAACTTGGGCCAAACCACTCAGGCCCCTCACTTTCCCAGTTTATTTCGGCGTGACCAAATTAGCCGGTCTAATTTGCCAAGCATTGGAAAGGGAGTCGAGCAAAAATTCCCAGGCTCCGTGGTGCGTGACAGAGCCCCTGGATGCTGCCCAAGTGATAATGGCTCAGCACCGAAACATAACGAGGCCAAACAAGCACGGAAGACAAACCGGACCCTGTCCATTCATTGCTCACCAAAAAAAAAAAAAAAAAAAAAAAAAAAAAAAAAAATAATCCTCGCCCTGAAATTTTGGCAGGAGCAAGCGAGGAGGCGACGCGGGGAGAAACATGGGTCGAGTGGAGACACCTAGCGAAGGGCGGCACGGCGAGCACCCACGCGTGGGCTGGCCACAGCAGGGCTTGTGGGATTTTCTGGGTTTTTAAGGGAGGGGAGAGGGCCCCTCTGCAGCACCAGGCAGGGGCAATGCTGGTGACCCCCTTTGGTACCCATCGGGCTGTGCCCACCCCGGGGCGGTCGGTGCTCCCCAAAGGAACAAAGCACACCCCTCCAGGACCCACAGCTCTGTGTTGCATTTTGAACCCAAAACGCAGGTCCTGGGGTGCTGGCACCCAGACCCCAGCATGGGGGCCACCATCTCATCCCAGGGGACAGGGAGGGACGGAGCAGCACTCTGGGTTGTTTTGGGAGAGCCTGGAGCCAGGCTCAAAACGGAGAGCAGCTCCACATCCATCACAGCACGTCCCCTGCGACCCCACCGCGTGTCAGGACAGCCAGCGCCAGCCTGGCTGTGCCGGGGAAGGTGCTGGTCCCCAGGGAAGGTGCTGGTCCCCAAGACCGGCATGGGGCACCAGGAAGGCTGTGGCTGGTGGCCGGGAGCAGCCCAGCGCTGGGTACCCACATCACCACAGAAAGAAGGAGCAGGGAGAAGAGGGGTGTTTGGTTGTGTCATTCTCATTATTATTAATTATTTTTGGTTTTTTGGCATCAATACCACCTGTTCCCCTGAACTACGGACCTTCTGCATCTAAAAAATCTTTTGGTATCTTCCCATTTGGACGCAGACACACACACAAAAGGATAACGAAAAGAAAAGATGAAAGTAGGAGACCCCGTGGCAGCAGGCTCGGCTCGCTGGCCACGGCCAGGTTTGGTTGCCGGGGGATTTCACCGGGATCGGCTTTGCTACTGGCAGGACGGCCGAGCAGCGGCTCACTGCTGTGCCAGCTCCTGTGTGGGTGGTGGGTGCTGCCTGCCCGCGCCATCGCCCGTCCTCGGACACCCTGCCCTGGTATCGGAGCAGGAATGGGGCGCGCAGGGGACCAGGAGCCTTTCCCTGAAGTCGAAGTCACCGGTCGTCCCCGCATGGGCTGGGAGAGGCGTCACCCGCCGCAGCAGACATGGAGACGGAAGCGGGGAGCCGTGTCCTCGCTGCCCGGCGCTGGTGGTCGGCCGGGGACGGTCATCACTGCTGGGTGCCACCAGCGGGGACTGGGGGGCTCGGGGAGGGCGGGCTGCTCTGCTCGCTGGGCGGTTTAGCAACCCGCCGGAGGTGAGAAGGCGAAGGGGACACAGTGCCACCGATGCGCCGCTCCTCGTCCTTCCCCAGTTGCCAGACAACGGTGCAAGCCCTACGCCCAGCCCACGGCAGAGGACTGGCCCTCGTTTCTGTTGTTTCTTCCCCCAAAGCTGGGTGGAGGCAGCGGTCCCTCCTAGTGCAAACCCCACTGGGGGACGGAGGGATGACGGCGGGTTCCTGCCATCGCCTTCCCTCCCCGGGGCGGTTGTTGGCAGAGGCTCGACCATCGCCGGGCGGCAGAGCAGCGCAGGGGAAGAGGGGACGGAGGTGCCTTCCTCATGCCCACCGTGCACAGGGAAGGAAGGAGGGACCATTTCGGACAGAAACAACCTACCATCCTCGTTCACCAGTCACTAACCAAGGGAGGAGGGGAGAAAAAGTCCAGCTCTTGGGTTTTTGCTTCTCGTGTCGCGGGACGTCTCCCGCGGCAGGGGTCGGTCAGTCACCGGGGCCGTGGTGCGGGACAGCGGGGAGCGGGAGGGACGCGCCGTCAGTGACAGGTTGTTGCACCAAGGAAACCCTTTTGCTTTGTGGAAGTGCCTTGAAGAACCGGGT
The DNA here is from genome assembly GCA_009806455.1 of Tetrax tetrax. Lineage (NCBI taxonomy): Eukaryota > Metazoa > Chordata > Aves > Otidiformes > Otididae > Tetrax > Tetrax tetrax. Next base: position 87,952 of record WHYT01016773.1, read on the forward strand.
TTACACCAAACGTCACCTTGGGGAGGTGGGAGCCATCGCTCGGTCTCCAGCCAGGAGGATGGGAAGGGTTTGCCCCTTGGCGAGGAGGAGGAAGGGGTCCTTAGGACAAGTCTTCCACCGGCAGCTCCTCCTCCAGGTCCCTGTCGTCGGGAATCGTCACATTCTGGTTGGTGGTGGCCATCAGCGAGACGGGTCTGCTGTCGTCCTCTGCCTCGGTGGGTTCCTCCTTCACGTGCACTGGATGGCTGCGGGGAGGGAGGCCTTCAGCCTCGGGGAGCTGGTCCCACGTGGATACAACCCCATGGAGCTCTCAGTCCTTTAAATCCCATCCCTGTGCTGCCCCTCGCCCCAGGGACTGGACCCATGGGAAGCAACAATCAGCTCCCAGTGCCCGTGGTCCCACCACCCCTTAGCTCCAAACCCTCCAGCAGCCCAGTAACACCCGGCAGCGCCGTCCCTCGTCCCCTCGCCCAGGCTGACCTGTACTGTTGCGGGGACAGACGCGGGCTGTTGCTGCCGTTGCTGTTGACCTGCTCCACGGTGCTGCTGACGTCGTCGTGGCCCACGTGCAGCATGCCGCTGGCCGAGCTGGTGTTGATCATGGTGGGGCTGTTCAGCAGCGGGAAGCTGCTCTCCGCCAGCGCAGCCTGCAACAGAAAGCAGCGGTGGCTCGAGGCAGGGAGGATACGAGACCGCAATGGAAAACGCGGAGCAACGAAGGTTTAGTGCCCCAGCATCCCTGACGGGGAGGGGCCTGGGTCCTTACCTGGTAACTGGCATTAAGTGCTCCATAACCGAGTCCTGAAATCATGTTTTTGACTAAAGTCGGACTCCTGCACAAAGAGAGAAAGCAGAATGATGCACGGCTGAGCGCTCCCAGCCCGGGGACGGGGCGTTTGGCCGCAGAGGTGGGTGCAAGAGCAGTTCCCGGGCTGCGTCCCATGGGAACAGAGGACCCACCCTGTCATCTTTGGTGGCCTTCGCTTTTGGTACTCGTGCTCGTCGACGGTCCAGACGGCTCCCTTGACGTTCTCCACGCGCACGAAGCACTTGTGCAGGCTCAGGTTGTGGCGGACGGCGTTCTGCAGGCAGAGCGGGCAGGAGAGCTCAGCAGCACGGCCCCTCACTGTGCCATCCAGACCCCTCCTCTTCCTCCCCCTCACCCAGCAGGTCCCCACAGCTCCGGGCTGCCCCAGCCGCGCTCCGCTTGCCGCAGCTCTGCAAAGGCACCCGGGAATGCCGCAAACGCTCGCTCATCCCACCAGCACCAAGAGGGTTTAGGAGCCGAGCCCCTGCGCCGCACGTGGGACACGACCCCGTTTCGTGGAGCTTGGCCAAACGCCGAGGAAGACGGGGACAGAGCGGGACAAGGGACAAGCCACCCCAGCCAGGAGCCGGGAGCAGAGCCACCCTCTCCACCGCAGCTCGCTCGGTGACGCTCGGCAAAGCCAGCTAATCTTTCCTGTTCTTTTTCTTTCCCCCCACCCTCCCTTTTTTGGTCCTTTCCCTCCCTTTCTTCTTTACATCGCCCATCTTTACATTTCTAAATGTAAAATAAAGAGACACACACGTAGGCAGACAGCACAGCCCCGAGAGATACCAGCTCCCTTTTCCCCTTCCAACTCCCTGCCATTTGCTACTGCCCCTATTTCATTACCAATTTTAATTTGCCTCTAATTAAATCCTGTGTATTTTTCCGACTCACTTGCTAATCCATGAGGGAGGCAGGAGGCTGGAGTGGAATCTCTCCGAGCTATAATTACAAAGGGCCTAATCACGCCGGGGCTCTGCCTTTGAATAAATTTCCTTGCATTAAGGTTCTCAGATTCTCTGCCTTGCAAATGAGAATGACCCCAATTTCAGGAAGTTGGCCTCGGAGGGTTTTTTTTTTTAATATTTTTTTTTTTTTATTTCGAGTCCTGATTCGTGATGAGAGACTAATTCGTTACGCTAAAACATTAACAGCAATTTAAAAGGTCGAACGGGGGCTGTATAAACAAAGGAGCCGGCCAACACAACAAGGCAAAAGGAGACACAAGGACTGAACCCCCCGACGCTGGAAACGCTGGAAAGTGTTCCACTTCCCAGAAACTCATCAAACTGCACCATCGCCCCTTTTTCTTCTTAATTTAAGGACAAAACCAAAGCTGGGCTCCTTCCCTCATCCTCCCTCCATCCATCCTCTGGCTGCTGCCCCGCGCCCGCCGGCCGCCCCAGGGGGAACTCGGCAAGCAGCTCCCTGGCTCCCAGGAGCCGATTCCTGAGGAAGATTTGGGCAGAGACAGTGCCTGGTGTGATTTTTGGGGGGAATTGAGCATCCCTGGGTCACACCAGGAACCCGCGGTTCAGCAGCCGGCCCGGTTCCTCGGGAGACGCTCGGTGCAGCGCAGAGCCCGCTGCCATCGCCGCTCCCACCTGAAGGGATATGCTCCGTTTGGGACATCCCCTGCCCCGGGGGCTGAGGCGTCCCTCGTCCTCAGGGATGCCTCGTTTGGGACGTTTGTCCCCAAACACTGGGCTGAGCCCCCCGGCCCTTGCTCTGCCCTTGCACCATCTCTGCAAACACCCCTCTCCCTGCCTGCGCTCGGGGGTCCGCAGTCCGGCCGGGGCTGGGTCAGTTGGTGCCCTTGAACCCCTGGCAAGCAAACACAGGACTTCCTCCCCTCGCCGGGGCCGGATCCTGCCGCGTGCTCCCCTTCCTCCTTCCTGTGCACGCAGGGGGCTCCTCGTCCAAACAAAGCCCTAATTCAAGGCGAGAAGCGTGGCAAAGCCGAAACCTTCCCTGCACGCCGAGACGCAGCCCCGGCCCAGCAGTGCCCGTGTCCCCCCTTTCCCACCGGTGACATCCCCCTGCTCCGAGGCACCGGTGGGTCCGCTGGCAAAGGCTACAGTGGGGATAAAATATAAAATAAATCCTGGCACTGGGTGGGATGCGATTCAGCATCACCAGAGCCTGGGATGCCCGGTCCCCAGTGCTGGGTGTGGGGCAGGGTGCTGGCCCCAGGACGCGGAGGAGGTGCCAGGCAAGATGCCCGACGTGGGAAATCCTCCTGTCTGATGCCGGAGCGGGGGGTCCCTGCCTCATCCTACGGTGGCTTTTGTATTTCGACCGAGTATTTGTTCAGTGCCAGACTTGGCAGCTCTGTTTGCTTCTCATCTTTGCCTTTTCTAATGATGTTTGCTTTACGCCCCCAGCCCGCTCCCCGTGCTGTGCCGGGGGTCTCCCTGTGGGCCCCTACGCCCCACGGCGGCTCTGCCTCGCTGTGGGGATGGGGTACCCAACCTTGCCCCCCAGCACTCCCGTCCCATCCCAGCGGAGAAGCCGCAGCAGAACCGGTGGTTTTCCAAAGAGCGGAAATACATTATTTTTTCCTGTGTACCCCCCTCCTTCAAAAGAAGCCTGGCCTTGGACACTGAAAGTTGTGAAGGGAATCACCTCACCTCGGCTCTTTTTAATCCCCTGCCGTCCCTTTTGGTGGCGGAACAGGAAAAAATAAAGAGCAGCAAAAAGGGAACCAGAAGGGCTGGGGGATGCCCCTCTGAGACATCAACCCTGCCCTTGGATAATGCAGGGTGTGGGGAGTCGCGAAGGAAAAAAACCCCAAGCATTTACTCCTTTCAGCTAGGAAAAGGGAAGGGGAAAGGCATTTTCACCTCATTCCACAGACGGGGAAACTGAGGCACGGGGCAGCTGCCCTGGACGGCCCCCGCTCTGCCCCGTGGCGAGACGCTGTCCTGGGAGCAGCGACGGCCGCACCAAGCTCTCTGTCCCGATGCCCCCCATCACTTCCCACCCTCTCCCCAAACCTGGGGGTGTCCCCATGGGCCTGGCGCGGGCAGCAGCCAGCGATGCTCCCAGCGCTTGCAGTGCCGCACGCGTGCCGTGAGGGGGACTCCAGACCGACGCAGGGACACGGCCAGCACCAAAAATGGCCCGGGCACCTCTGACCGTTCCTACCCTGCTCCTTCCCCCGCCATCCTCCCCGCTTGGCGCACGGGACAGCGGGGAGACGCTCGGGACGGGCTATGCCAAAGCCAGCGGCACCCGCAGCGCTCTGGAGCCAAACCAGCCGTTTTTCACCCCGAGTTGGCTGCGGAGAAGCAGAGCCCTGCTGCGGCCAGCTCTGCTCTGCAGCAGCAACACACGGGGGCCCCAAGCTCCAGAAGAACTGACTCCTCCTCAGCCCTTCCCAAACGCTCCATCTCGCTTGTTCCTCGCTCAGTTGGAATTTTTTAAATTTTTTTTTTTTTAAGTGTTTGTTTCCTTCTGCCACTTCACGCTGCCCCGAGCAGGAGGGAGCTGCCTCCGTAAACACACGCGGCAGGAAACAATAAATAAATCTTCCCTGGTCAGGGCAATAACAGCTCCTCACAGCCACCCCTTTCCTCCGAGATGCGTTTTTCAATTCTTGATTTCTAAACCACCAAGGGAGGAGCAGCCCCAGCTCCCCAAAATTCACACGTCAGCCCAGGCCGGTGACAAACGGCTCCTCCATGCTAAAAAACTTTCAAAACCCGCACCGTGCACTGGGTGGGGGGAGTCGAGGGGTACAGGCACCCCGCTCACCGATGGCCATGCAGCCACCGCCGCCCTCCCTCCGTCCCCGCGGGCCAGCACCCGCATCCCCAGCGGTCGCCGAGGCCTGGCCGCAGCACCTCCCGCTCGCAGCGCGCCGTGCACCCCCGGGTTATCGTTAACCTTCTCCGCTAAATCGAGGGTCCCGCTCTTTTCCCTGCCCGTCTCCCAGGATGGCAGTGGGTGGTTCTGCTCCAGCCCCAGCTCCGCAGAAAGCCCTGGGATTCTACAGCGCAGCCCTTCGCCGTGTCCCACTGTAGGGGCAATGCCTCCCCAGAAACCAAGGATGCATTTTTAGGGGAAAAGATGTGGGATTTATCCACAAAGTAATTCCCTGCGCTATCCCAGAGCCGTGCCATGAACTGGTCCTTCACCAGAGGTGCCCAGAGCATCATCCCGGGTGGGATGGGGCGAGCCCCACGGCGCTGAGCGGGGCTGCTCTCACCTTCCAGGTGGCCGTGTTCCTCCGGAAGTAGGCAAACATCCGCGTGAACCAGTTATAGATTTCGTTCAACGTTAGCTGCCTGTCGGGCGTCTCCAGGATGGCCTGGGAAACCAGAGAGGGGACAAGAGCATCACTCGCGACGCCGTGGCGGGGTTCAATGCCCACCCCGTGGCAAGGTACGAGAGGTAGATATGGGGGTTCAGGGGGAGCCACTCACCTGCCGGATGAGCGAGGCGTACGTGAAGGGTGGCCGGACATCCGCGTTTTTGTAAAACTCGTGATTCTGTGCAAGTTCTGGAAGAGGGGACAAGAAATGGGGGGGGGTAGGGAGTGAAGGGACCCGCTTTGGGACCTGGGGACCGCGCGGTGGAGGGTGCTGAGCCCCATCCCAGAGCTCACCTGAAGATATTGGGGTGCAGAACTTCTCCGAGTTCCTCCTGCGGATGGGCCCCACGTTGTGTAAAGTGGAAGAGCTGATGACGGAGGGACCCTGCCGCAGGGGGGTGATGGGCGCCGTGGCGGAGGTGGGGGGATGAGGTAAGCCGTCGGGGAACGTGTCGGAAGTGCTCTTGGAGAGGGTGGCACTGGAGACCAGGTTCAGCTGCAGGGACAGGCGAGAGGGAGGATGGTTGGGTGCTGGTGTGGGGAAAGCAGGAGCTGGGAGAGCCCCCGGCACGCTGGCGGGGCCTGGGCTGGCTCATGGCACAAAGCAGGCAGCGAAGGGGAGGTTTGCTGGGATCGGCAGGGATGGGATGCAGCCACGGGATGGGAGCCGGAGCAGAGCCAGGGCGACCCTGCGCAGGGCAGGGAGGGGAACGGCAGCCAGTGGCGAGGGGAAAGGCGAGGAGAGGGGGCAGCTGCAGGGACGTACGAGGGCAGGAGGGGGACATACGCTTACAGGCTGGCTGAAAGGCTTTGGCTCTGAAGGTCTCATGTGAAGGTGGGCCATCATGGCTTGGAGACGCTCGCTCTCCTTTGCCAGCTGCGGGAGGCAAGAAGCAGAAGGGAGACGGTCAGGCAGTGCTGGCAGTCACCGCGGAGGTGCCCACGGCCCGGGGGGAGCCGCCCGCCAAGCCCCCAGCCCTGGCTCTGGGCAGGCAGCATCCTCCGGTATCCCTCCAGTGTCCCCATGGGAGCCACCTCCTTCCTGGCACCGAGCCCTCCTGAGAGGCCCGGAGCCACCGTGGCTGTGGGGGGCTGCAGCACCCGTTCTGGGGGGCATGGGGGCTGCTGCTGCAGCCAGATGAAAAATTTAGGGAGAAACAGAGTCACTTCTCACGCCTCCAGGCTGCCATCCACCAGCATGGCTCCGTCCTGGCCACCCACCGCAGCCCTCACTGGTCCCCATATGCTGCGGTGCCAGCTGTCCCGGTCCCCTTTGCCCTCCTCCAGCCCCTGCTGCCTCTGTCCCACCAGTAACTCCCTGTCCACCCACCCACCCCTCCGTCCGTCCATCCATCCATCCGGACCCGCAACATCGCTTTAATTGCGCGCTCCCGCCTGTTTACTCCTCGGAGTGCGGAGAAGGGTGAAATATTCACTCTGGCACCAGGAGAGATTTTGAGGCCGGCGGAGGCGATGGGATCTGACACCCGCTCTCTTCCCGTCACCTTCCCTTTCCACCACGACCCCTCAAACTCGGGGGCTCGGCCGTGTCCCCGTGTGCCGCCGCTCCCCCCCCCAGCCGAGCCCCCTCGATGGGCAGGCTTTGAAGCGGGGAGCCAGGCGAGGAAGGAGTTAAAGGCAGGAGCCGGAGCAGAGTTTGCTGGAAGTTTGGAGCAGCTCGGATGCTTTTGCGCTGTCGTGGTGCTCATTAGAGCTGACAGGTCTCCCCTCGTGATGCAGACGCTCTCCGCTGGCACAGCGGGAGCTCCGCGCTGAAAACTTTATAATTGGTAGCTCCGGTGGCAGGTTCTCCTCTCTGCATGTGCAGCTTTCTGCTCGCTCTTCAGCTTTTTTTTTTTTTTTTCTTCCCCTTCCTTCCTTTCCCTCCTCTCTTTAAGCCCCAGTAATTGCTTTCAACCTCTCACTTTAGCGAGGGCTGGGGCGCGGGATGCGATCGCGCAGCTTCGCCCAGGCGGCTTCGCAGCCTCCCCACCCAGGAAGGTTTTGCTGCGTGTCCCCCTCACTGTCACCCCAGGCAGAGGTTGCCGTGCATCACGGCCCGCTGTCCCCCGGGGCTGGCGTCCCCCGCAACGGTACCCACCACTGCGCACAGCGATGGGCACAAACCCCTGCCAGCCCCTGGCCGAGCAGCCGGGCACCCAGGCACTGTCATGCCACCGGGGTCTCGGTGAGCGACCCTCCGACAGAGACCCCTGCCCTGTCCCAGCTTCCCCCTCGATGGTTTTCAAGTCCAAGATGAAAACTCCCCGTTTTCTCCCATTTCTCCCCTCCCTTCCCCATTAACCGAATTACGCACGGCACGCTGGGGAGTTGGAGACGCTGCGAGAGGCACTATTTAAAGAACTGGTTTTCCAAAAATAGCACCCTGACGCTGGGCTCCAAAGACCACGACCAATCACCAAAATAAGTGGCCTGATTTCCACAAAGCCCAGCGGCCCTGTGCCTCTCGCTCTGGCAGCACAAGGGCTGGGGCACCGCTCCTGTCCCGCCTGTGGGGATGCACCCCCCGTAAAGTGACACGTGCCTTCCAGCTCTGTGCCATCTCCTTGTACCCACAGGGATGCTCTGGGCAGGAGGGATGGCTTGTCCCTTCCTCTATCCCCTGCAGGGATGCTGGTATTGGAAAGGAAACCAGTCAGAGGGTCCTCTAGGTCTTGATCCCCATCAGGACTGTTGCCTGGCCAGGGCAGCACCCCTATTTGGGAAGGACACTTAAAATGAGCCCCCATGACACTGGGGTGGCTAGTTATCTTGCTAGCAGCTCCCCTCCCACAGAGAGCAGCCAAGACACGGCACGCGGAGTTGGGAAGACGACGGCTTTTTAAACACGCGTCTGTCGCGGCTGGGGCGGTACCCACCTGTATCTCCAGCTGCTGTACCACTTGCATCTGGACTCGACACTGGGCCGTGCTTCGGTCATCAAGTGCATGTTCTGTATTGAGGTGTCTGGGGAGAAGAACGCGGGGGTTTACTCTGGACGTGCCTGAAACGCGGCCCGTGCCGGGGATGCTCTGGAGCTGCTGCCCAAAGCGCAACGAGCAGAAGGGAAACCGAGGCACGAAGGCAGCCAAGCAAACTGGGCTGCCCGAACCTGGGCCGGAGGGTGGCGTACGACCCACGGGGTTTAAGAGCAGCCACCGGTTGATGGGAAGTCTTTGAGAAGGTAACTGCCAGGAGGTGCCCAGGAGGACCTGAGGAGCAGGTTTCCAGGACAAAGGCAGCATTATGGAGGTTACTCACACCCGCTAAGGAAATCCCCGAAGGCAGAAGGTGGCATTTCCAGGGGGCTCCTCATCCTGCTTCTTTCATGCTTTAAGTTTATACGGCACTCCACGTTTACAAAGCACAAGGACCTTTGGTCCTTGCCGCCCTCCCCCCTTCTCGGCGATGGGAAGGGCTCCTGGGAGAGATGAGGTGACGGGGATGTTGCTTGCCACGGAGCCAGGGGCACCCCAGCATCCCCCTGTGGGGGTCCTTGTCCCTGAACCCAACAAATCCCTGGGTTGCACCCAGCCCTGGAGATTTCGCATGGCCAGGCCACGTCCTTGCTGGCAGGAGGGTGTAAATCTGGGGGGTCCTCACTGGAGGATTGGGACAGGTCAGAGCGGGGATGCCAGGCGGTAGGGCAAACCACGCCAGGGCTGCCCCAGGAACACCTCTAAAGGTGGCATCCGACGCTGGGAAACACACAAGTGTCCCAGGACCACGGACCAACACCCTCAGGACTGAGAACTTTTGCTGAGACATCCCAGGAGAAGGTGCCTCAGGAGTATCTACCCTCATTCCGGATGCGGAAGATGTCAGGGAGAGACTCCGGGCGGGAGTCTCACCCGGCTGTTTGTGAGAGACTTTCAGCCCCAGCGTGCACAAACAAGTTAAGTAACTGGGACCAGCTGCCAAGCCCGTCTGTGAGCAAGCCCCGCCGCCGTCTCAGCCCTGTTTCACAGAGCTACGGCTGGACCCAGCCGCTCGCCTGGACCGAGGGCACGGCCATTTCTCCAGGGAAAAGCTATCGAGAGCCTAGAGCGGGCTGAGTGGGAATGGAGATGTCTCCCACCACCCCTCACAGGCTTTTATAAACCTCTGCACAAAGGATGCGCTGCCCAGCGCCGAGGCTTTCCGAGCGGCTCCGTGGAGGCGATGCTCAGGGGCGGCTCAAAGCCAGGCCCATGCTGCAGCTGGGACCCTGCAAGGCTCTCCCGGTGCCGCCACCCAGCCCTGGCCATCCCCTGCCAACCCCAGCTCCAGCTTCCAAACCGGAGCTTGCTCATCTGCCCCGTGCCATGGAAACATGCCTGGAGAGGCGGGAGGAGATGCCTTATTTAGGTTCACCCCGTGAGTCAGATGCGGAGAAAGGAGGACGTAGGAGCCTGACTCATTCACTCTCTCCATTGCCACCAGGCAATGCCTCCCTGGCCTCCCCAGGCGGCCTTCGCACCTCCTCATCCCCCTCCTCCTCTACAAGGCCTCTGCCCGGCTCCTTCCCTGGGAACGAGGAGGCCGGTGCGGTCCGAGGGATGCTCCTGCTGGAGCCGATGCCGAGTGCATGGCAGTGGACAGGATGGGTTTGTAAAAACCCCAAATCTTGCCGATGGAGAGCAAAGCGGGCGCACCAAGCAGACAGCCGGAGAGGCGGTGGGGGAAGGACCAAGCAAGCCCGTCAGTTCCTTCTGATGTCTTTGCTAAAAATCCCGGCTACAAAGAGATCTAATTGCAAATGAACTAATTAAGTAAACCTCTGACGAAGCGTGAAAACAATTTGTTTGACCCTGACGCTAGCAGAGGGCTCTTCGACAGCAGAGTTAATCAGTCAGCGCCGGAGCCCACAAGCGGTGTCAGCGGCTGCCGCGCTGCCATCTGCTTCCTCCCCTCCGCTCGCCCCCCAGGAGGGGAGCTGCTCCCCTCGCCTGCTGCCCGCTCCTGCCCGCTGCACGGGGTCTCCTCTCCTCCAGCAACAACCCCTGGTGTGCTTTCTCCTTTTGCACGGGGCCCCGGGGAAAGAGACCTTGGGGTGTCCAGACTTCTTTCCAGGGTCTCCCCCTCCGCCAGCCCCGTGCTGTCCCGGCCCGAGAGTGTGGGCTCTGGTAAACCCCCCCCAAAAAGGGGAGCACTTACTTGACAAACTGTCCCAAGTCCTCACAGAGGGTTTCGCAGCCGGGCCACTTGCACTCTCCGTGGCCGTAGAGCGGGTGGGAGCCGGGGGTCTCTTCGTGGGAAGAGCTGCAGAAGAGGGAAAGGGACTGTCAGACAGGGCAGCTGGGATGCTCCAGCGTTTCCGTGCATGGGATCGGCCCTCGGGGATCCACAGGAGACCCTACAGAGACGGCTCCCTGCCCTCCGTGGGCACCCAGCCCCCCTGGCCCCGCTGCCAGCCCTGCGGGTGATGGATCCCAGCCCCTTCCACCTCTCCAGGGATAAAAGCACAAAGTGCCAGGGCCCGAGGCGGCTCTACCTGTCCCTTCTCGGCGTGTGCATGGTGCTCTGTCCATTGGGCAGAGGGTGATGGGAAATGGGAGGCGAGACCTTGGCGGCAGAAAACGAGGTAGAGTTGGAGGTGTTGGTGGTGAGGTCGAGACCTTCTTGCTTAATGCTGTCCTCCACGGGCTGGGCGGCCGTGACCTCCTTCCAGAGCTGCTGGAGGTCTGAGGGGCACACAGCTACGGCACGGGGAGAAAGCGCCCGCTGTCAGCGGGGAGAAGGAGCAGCCCCCGCTGGCACCCACGCACCAAGCTGGCTCGGGACCCCACGGGCTCCCTCCCTGCTCCGGCTGGCACGGCTGCGTTCCTGGACCGTGCACTGGGAAATCATCGCTCGGAGCCGGGCAGAGCCCCCTGAGCCAGCAGCTGGGAGCGGAGGTTCCACGGCCCCGTTGGGAACCCAAAACCAAGCCACCCGTGACACCCAGGGAGCCCCACGAGCTGCCCCTGGAGGGGAGGAGACCCCTGCATCCTGGTACCCCTCTGCAAGAGGAAGCTGGGGGCCCAATCCTGCGCACAACCCAGCTCAAACTCTCCCAAGCTGCTCCGGCCATTAACGCCCAAACTTTAGAGGGGTGCATCAGGTAAAGCAATGCCCCCCCCCAGCCCCCTCCCCAGCCCTCCCTTGCCTGGAGCGAGGAGAAACGGCAGCTGTGGGGTCCCCCACCGCGCTCCCCACCCCGGGCAGGGGTCCCTTACCTTGGGGCAGGGTCTGCAGGGGTACGGTGCCCTGTCCCGGCGGGAGGCTCACCAGCCCCTGGCGCTGCAGGTTTAACAGGTGCTGCTGCTGGAGCTGCTGCATCTGCAGGAGCTGCTGCTGGAAGGCCAGCTGCTTGTTCCCTAACGGCTGCCGGGAGACAAAAGGGAGAAATCAAAGCGCGTTATTTCCAGCCTTGCAGCAGAAGCCTCGCAGGGAAGGCGGCGGCAGCGAGGGATGCCCACGGCGGCGGTACCGTGGCCGTGCATCCCTCCGTCCTCAGCTTGTGGCTGAGCTGGACGGTGGCTTTGATCTATGGGAAGAGGAGGGGAAGGAAAGGAAAGGGGAAGGGAAAAATAAAGCATGGAAAAGAGTGGGAGCGAGCAGAGCTGGCGGCTTGTTCGGAGCAGAGACCCAGCTCTGCCTGCGAGGGGGGCGAACCCTGCGGGGTGCAACGGGAGGAGGCTGAGCCACGGGGCAAGGTCCCGCCGGTAGAGAGCATCACCAAAGGAAACGGGACTCCCAGCACCCAAAAGGTGTCCTAAGACTGCACAGATGCACAACACCATCCTTTAAACAGGAAAACAGTCTCTATTTGTAAAAAATGGCCATTATGGGGGGCAGAAAACAACTGTGCATGGGGGAGCAGGCACCCAGTGCTCCCGGCCCCCAGGCACCAGCACCGTGCCCCCACCCCGGCCACGAGCATCCCCCAGGTAGGCGACTCTTCCACCCGTCCGCACGAGCCGGCCGCACTCTGAGCGCCACAGCCAGCCCTAAACTAGTTAGGCAGGACGGATCCCTGGGGAGGCACCAAGAAATCCATGAGAATTAACTGAAGGGGAGAGAATTCAATTAGGGATGGGGACAGGCAGCTGCTAATCCGAGCTGGCCACGGAAGGGGAGCTGCCCCCAGCCTGCCCGGCCTCATTAGCGGGGCAGGCGTCTCCATAACCCCTTGAACCCCTCTGTTTGCGCAGACGTTGTTTGCGGGATGCGAGGAGCCGGGCTGGCAGGCAGCACGAGCCGGCTGTGCCGCGTCGGCCGGCCCCAGCAGCAGCTTGGCCCCTCTGTTACCCGGAGCACGAGAAGTGCCGGGGCCCCTCTCAGCACAGCGAGCCCCTGCCTTGGCAAAACCCACCAGCCGAGCCCGTGCTACGGCGCTTCCCCCTGATCTCACTGTGCTCCTGAGCCGGGGCACTTTGCAGCCCCATTGCCCCAAAAGATGTATTTTCACCTCCACGTTCTTGCTGATGAGCACAAGAGCTTTGCAATAGGAAATGTCCCCTTTTCTTTTTTTTTTTTTTTAATCTTCTGGCAGGGTCTGAGCATCGTAGGGATTCTGGCGCACCAGGGATGCCAGGGACCTGGCACAGCCCCACCTCGCTCTCTCCATGATCCCTGAGGCCACATCTCGCGCTCTGCTGAGCAGGGAACAGCAGACAGACTCTCCCTGGCAAACCCAGCTCACAGCTTAGTTCGGAAGCAGCACGTGCTGCCGTACCCGAAGCAGCGCCCCGGGCCCCACGGGATGCAGGCTGTCCCCCGCAGACACCGCCGATGCTCGGCCAGGGCTTTGTGAAACGCATGGCAAGGATGGGCTCCAGGCACTGCCCTGCAAAATTCTTATGATCTGCAACTGCAAGTCCTGTCTAGGGCACAGAGAGAGTTCAAATCTGGTTTCTCAGCCTCCAAGGGACGTGTGGACTCCTCCCTGTCCTCTCCACCTCTCGGTCACTGCAGAATTGGCCCCCAGAGTCAAGTCCGGATCCTCTCTGGCTTTGCCTCAGTCCTGCACCTCCAACACTTGAAGATAAAGGTGCAAATCAAAGCAATTTCCACTTGGCAAAGAGAAATCCCTGCACTCACCCCTGCTCCTGGAACACGGTGCTGAGCCAGGAGGGCTCCAGGCCACGGATCCAAGGGAGACCATGGACGGCTAGGACCACGATGGAGGAAAAAAGGCAGGACCAGGCTGTGCGCCCAAGGGTCTTAACAGAGGCAGTGCTGCCCCCAACAGTGTGCCGGTCCCCTCCGAGGGGAAGCTCTGCCACCACGTGGGACAGACACGCATGTCCTCGCCTGGGTTAGAAACTGGAACTGGGATGGGATGGGATGGGCTGGGATGGGCTTCTCCTCCTCTTCCCGGCTCTGCCACTGCCCTCCCCGGGGGCCCTGGGACAAGCCCAGGCTCCGCGCGAACACAGCCTCATTCATGGCACTTCCAGGCTGCGGCGCAGGAGGAAATTGGGAGCGGATGAAGTCACGCGGATCCCCGGAGCACGTCGCCTGCGCCTCGTAACCCGGTGAGGCTCTCCTGACCTGGCCTCACCGGAGACGTGCAGCCGGCGGAGTCAGACCCCCCCATCCACGTGTGGTGCTGGCAGAGACAACGCTGTCCACGTCGAACCTGCACCTTTACGCGCTTCAAATCCACGTGCATGTCTTTCCAGCTTCACCAGAGCAGGGACCAGCCTTGGGAACAGGAGTCCTGATTCCCATCGGATGCACAAACACCCAGCGTAAGCCAAAACAAAGACCGCTTCTCCCTGGGGAAATCAGTTTGCCGGTCCCTAGAGTAACGGCTGCACCGCAGAGCCACTGGTGACGGGGTGCATCCACGGGCGAACCCCCCCAACAGCACCCACCAGCCCGGCAGCTCCAAGTCAGGTCCTGGAGAAAGCACGGCGGTGAGAGCCTGAATTTCAGCCCCCCCAGCGCCCACCGCACCCACGCTCTGCGTTTGGCCCCCACGCTCCCCTAAATCCCAGTCCCACCGCCCGTCCCGGCGCGGGGGCTCGGGGTCCGGCGCGTCGCCTGCGCTCGGCGTACATTAGACGCAGATGACTGGGTGCAGCTAGCGGGGTAAGAGCCGCCGTCACTTTGATTTATGAGCACATCAGGAGGAGTTTCGGCGTGACACGCGGGACTGACAGGAGCAGTTCATTAAGCTGACACTGAGGTTAGGCAGCAGGCAGCCCCCCCGCGCCACCCCCCCCTACCCTGCCCCATCGGACTCCGGAGAGGGACAAACCCCCTCCTCAGCAGCTCTGGGGGCACACAGAGACCCCCGGGCGATATTGGGGTCTCCACATCCAGGCGCTACCGACAGCAGCTGGGCTCAGAGGGGGAAAGTTACCAGGAAAGAGTGGGATGGCAGACACAGGCTTCTCTGCCGTGTGCTACAAGGGTGAGGGGCTGCCCGGCGTGGTCCCAGCCCTGCGCCGCAGCTCCAGGATGTTGTTGCTGGGAGCTGGGGGTTCGCCCTTACACCCTAACGCAAGAGAACGCGCTGGGATGGGCTGGGATGTGCTGCAGCTCAGCCCCATCCCAGTGGGATGCACGGACGCACGGATCAGCCCTTCCTCGCACTCCCACCACGGCGCAGCTCCCCGCAGACCGCGGACACAGAGCATCCCCCGCATCCTCTGGGACAGGATGCTGCCAACAGGCGCCTCCGACACATTTCCATCCTCCATGCTCTCTCTTTTCCTGTTCTCCCCTTCCCTGCGCCCGTCGGGGGGTCTCCAGCCACCCCATTCCTCCTGGGGAGATCTGAGCCGCTCCTCCACGAGATGCTGCTACCTGCTCCCGGGATGGCGGCGGCACAAAGCCATTCCCACCTGCTGCTCCCCCTCCGCGCTCGCAGACGAGCCGCTGGCTTACAATCACACCCAGGCGAGCCCTTGAAATCAAGCAGAGGGAAAGCAGAAGGGCTCTCGGTTTACAAACCTTCCAGCGCAGCCGTCATTAAATATCGCCGGAGATTTCCATGAAGGAGCCGACGTCGGCCAAGAGCGGCTCTGCGGCAGCATCCCAGACACGCCAGCTATTCCCCGCGCCGTCGGGGGAAGCAACGGCATCGCCGGTCCCGGCAGGCGCACGCCGCTGCCCCGACATAGGCTTTATTAATAGCAGCTGCCCAAATTCACAGAGCAAAGCTAATCCCACAAAGCCTGGCCAGGGTTTTGGGGAGGGGAAACTACTTGTGGGGACCCTCTCGCTGTTTTTTGAGGCCACGGGGTGGAGATGCTTCCAGGAGCTGGACACACATCCCTTCAGCAGCATCTAACGCCCCTTCCCCCCCGCTGGCCACTCAGACTTTCTTCACAGATAAATTTCTCATCTTCTCTGTACCATTTAATTAAAAGTTAACACGTGCTTTTTAAACCAGGAGCCCGCTATGCCAGCCTTTTGTTAGGGCTTAATTATATATCCGTTTGTGGCTGCAATATAACATCGCCACGGCCAAGAGGAAAGTCCTTGAGGAAAGCTCAGATTTATGCCTCCCCCGTTCCCGGAGCACAAGCAGCTACTCCAGCTCCCGGAGATGGCTCCGATAAAGCCTGACCCCCACGCACGCTGCGTAAATACGCTGACATCCTGCTGTGAAAGCCCGGGGTCAAAGTCTATTGAAGGCTCCAGAGGATGCCGGCCCGACCCCGAGCCGTGCAAGCCACCTGATTCCCCCCGCGCCACAGCATCCAGCCCCCGCTGCAGCACAGGCTGGGCTTAAACGCTTTCTCCCCCAAAAGAAAGCTGAGGTTTTTGGTGCTGAGAGTTGATGGGTGTGGATCAGGGCGGTAGATTTTGGGAGGGGTGATTGCAAGGAACAGCCCCAGCATCCTATCCCTCTGCTTCCCAGTGATGCTGGGCAGGGGACAGGGACCGAGTGGCACCATGTGCCACGCAAAATCCCCCCACGCAGTACCACGGGCACCGATCTGGGGGCAAAAATATGTAAGGAAGGGAGAAAAAGGAGGAAATCAACTCCCAGCCTCCGTGTTACTGGCACATCCCCAAAATCAAGCGCTGCTGATACAGCCGCGCCACCTCAGAGTGCATTACTACAGAAGGGACAGGAAAACCTGTTTGGCAAAGGGAGTCACACAGGATTGACGCAATCACACCGGCATAAACACTTCACCACCACGCACCCACCTCCCCAGCAAAGGGCCCACCGCCGCCAACCTGGTCACGGGGGGCTGACAGCATCCCCTGCCTCGGCGCCTCCCGTTGGAAAAGCCCGTTGCCGGCACCGCTGCTATTTCACGCGGCGCTTGGGTTTTGCAGAACCGCCTTTCCTGGCAGGAAAAGCCCTGCTTCGGGTTCCCACTTGCCTGCTTGCCAGGGTGCCGCCGTGCCAGCTCAACAGGACTGGGCTACCCGACCCGAGCCGTGCCGAGAGCCTGGCAGGGCCAGCGCGTGGGGCAAGGCCTGGGCCGAGCCACCTGCCGCTGAGGGGAGGATTTGGAAAGCCCTCGCTCTGTGCCGGGGGGGGCAGCGACCTGCCCCTCTCACCAGGGAGGGTCCGGCAGCTCTGCTATAGCTGCCAGCCCACACCGACCCCGCAGTTTCCAGATGCGCCGACAAGGACGCGGCGCTGAGAACGATGCGGCTCGGTGCACGTGCCACGTCACAGATAGGGAGAAGGAGGAGGAACTCCCAGCACCCGGACCAGCTGCCCTGGCACCCCCCAGGAGCAGGATATGCTCCCGTCTCCCATCCCTGCTGGCTTCCAGCCAGCTGCCCTCGGTTCTAGGATCCACGCACGCCTTGTTTTGCGCCGGTCCCCCTTTTATTTGCTGCCAGATCTGATGGCCCAGAACCCATCTGCGTGAGCTCACCTCTTTGGGTTGCTGCTTTCCGGCTTGCTGCTGCGTCAATAGCTGCAGGTGAAGCTGCTCCTGTTGCTTCTTGTAGTATTCCTGCAACTGGGAGGGACGGGAAGGGAGAGAGCAGCTCAGATTAGCAGCAGAAACACCCCGTTCGCATCTCCCCAGCACCGGGCTTTGCCACAGCCGTGCCAGCTCCTGGCACCGTGCCGTCAGGGCAGGCTCTTGGCTGCGGGTTAAGAGGGATGCAGATGGAGTCAGGGCTGCGGAAAAAACCTTGGGCACGCGCTCCTAAGGGCTCAGGATCGCCACAGCGAGTAAAATCCCCCATGCCAAACCTGCCGGTTGTTTCAATGCCAACCGGTTGCCCTGGCTTTCTGGGACCAGCTAGGTCTGCGAGCCACCACCTTTCCCGGTACCGGGATGGAGCGGTCACACCCCCCCTCCCCAGCTCAGGAATTTCTGTGCATCCCGGGATTTTGCAGCTGCGCTCGGGGTGGTTTGTTCAGTGAGGGAATACGAAATGCAAGAGGTGGGTGAGCCCCTGGAGAGAAGCTCTGGCACATAACGCTGTGTTTCAGCAGCAGAGAAACCCCATTTTGGGCACGGTGCGGCCCCCAAACACCCCTGGCAAGCGCTGTGAGAGCCAAGGGGCTCCCAGCGGCCACGGCCCCGCTCTGGCCGGTGCAACCCTGTGAGCGCCGAGGGCTCGGACCCGCATCCCCCTTCATGGGCACCACGTGGGCAACGTGGCTCCTCGCAGCACCCCAGTCAAACCAGGGAGTTTTGCTGGGCCAGTAAAATGGAGAAAAACACCCCGGCCCCACGATGAGCGGCCAGAGAGGGTCCCAGTTAGCAGGAGGCAGCGCTGGGACCTGCTGGCGTTGCCGCCAGCTCTCGCCCTGGCCCCTAAATAAACTGTTGGTGATGGATTTGCTGCACGTACCGGGGGG
>WHYT01016773.1:120817-140859 GCA_009806455.1 Tetrax tetrax
GCCTCCCCGCCCCCACCACTGCCGCGCGGCCTCTCATACACGTTTGCTGGCATTTTCAAATTGGAGGCATCCTAATTACCGGAGAGTTATAACACCTTCCATTTCTTGCCCAGCGGACTGACACCCTGTCAAGAGCAAAGAGAATTGCCAGAGGTTTTGACAACACTAATTGCCCCTATAATCTAAAAACACAAAGGAGAGGCGATTAGTCGAGAGGGCCCCAGCTCTCGATCCGACACGAGGTTTTCACAACGTTACAAGAAAACAAAAGCGACGCTTTTTAGAGTTTGATGGCTGCTAACAAAAGCAAAATTATATTTTCATACAACCTTTATCTGCATTAAATGGCTTTTTTTTTTTTTTTTTTCCTTCCGCGCTCGGATGCGGAGCTGACACGGGGAAATGGCGGTGCCTTCGCGAGGGGGTGAGGTGCAAACGGGGCGAACTGGCGCTGGCTCTCACGATGGGTGTCCAGAGCCTCCCCAAGCCTTGATGGACGGCGAAGCCACGTGAAGAATTTCCCACTAGCCTGAAAAACGTCTCCCAGCTAAGGTTTCCAAGGAAAATAGGAACTTTCTTCGGTGAAAGGGGAAATTCCTACATACAGAAAGTTTTGCTCCTCCTGCGGTCATTCATCACGCGTGTCGGGGAGGCTGCCGCCGGCTCGACCCCGGCGCGGGGTAGCAAACCGAGGTGCTGTGCTTCACCCCGCGCTCCAATGACAGCCACAGCTGCCTCTGCCGGGGGTGGTGACAGCTGCTGTCCCAGCAGAACGAGATGGGGATGGAAATGTCCCCCCCGGCCCAGCCCAGAGCCCCGCGGGGGCACTCACCGGCAGCTGGGCTGCTAACGGGGAGGGGGCCGGCATGGCACAGCGTCCCGGGACGCTGAGGAGTGGGGTTCAGCCCCTTCACCTGCAGCCACTGCCGGCTTCCCTGTGCCAGGCCAGCCTGGCATCCCTGGGTAACAGGGTGGCTTTGGGCAACTGCCACCTCAAAAGCTCTGATCCAGGCAGCCGCAAGGGCTGACACCGCAAGAGAGAGCCAAGCGGCATCGTGCCCATCTGCCTCCTCTCCATCCCATCCGCCCAGCAGCGAAGGCCCTCGCCCAGGTGCCCAAGCAGCCAGGAATCGTCCCTGCACACGGGCGGTCGCACCGCGCCCAGCAAGTCCCTCGGAAAGCGAGTCCCGGCAGCCGGCCCCGCAGCAGCGGCTGGTCCCCGGCCGGCGCGTCACGAGCTGGCATCTGCCAGACACCGACTCGGGAAGGGCTTGACTCACTCCTTGGCTGCCTGCCACTCCGCAAAACTGCTTACTAACAGCTCCGGCTGCCTCCCAGAAAGCCCCGGCGCTGCGGCTCCGACCGGCCAGCGCAATCTCGAGGGGGCGATTTTCCAGGCGGTCCCAGATGGAATCCCCCTCGTGCCAGAGGACGGGGCGGGCGCGGATCATCAGGCAGCGGGCGGAAAACGAGACGGGTATCACAGGGGAAACTCTGCGCTCGGCGTCAGCACGGAGCAGCTCTGCCAAAGCCGGCTGAGCGAAACAGGATTTGGCCAGGCGTAACGCAGCAGGATGGGGGAGCAATGCTTTTATTTAAATTTTTCCCAGATTTTTTTTTTTTTCTTTTCTTTACGGGAAGCAGGCTGTGACTCCCAGCCACGAGGCAGAGCGGGGAAAGCCGCGGCCCGCCGGCCGGTCTTGGCTCTGGGCGCTGCGGGGCTGCCATCAGAGGGACGGCCGCCCTCCTGACCCCCCAGCAGCTGGCTTGGCACAGCTGGAGAGCCGGGACGTTCCCCGTCAGCCCGGGGCGTGCGAGCAAGCCCGGTGGTTTTTGCTCAGCCCCAAAGCATCCCTGCACCGACCTTCACCTCCCGGCCGTGCCGTCACCCGCGCCGGGAGGTTGCCGCAGAAGCCGCCGCCGGTCCCTAAAACCACACACCCAAGCTCCCGCGCCCAGGGCATGCGCAGCCCAGACCTCATCCCGCCCCCATCCTCATGGACCTGGGGGGCTCTGGGATCATTGGGATGAGCAAACCTCTCCCGACGGTGGGTGCACGCCAGCTCCCTGGGCTGTTCCGCGCTTCCCACAGAGCCCCAGGCACTGCGCATCCTTGTCGCTGATCTAATCTCGGGTTTTAATTCCCAATTAAAAACAACAGCAAACGTGTTTGCTCTGTTTTTCTTTCTTTTTTTTTTTTTTAGACCCTTTCCAATTCCAAAACCAACAGAAACAGACCAAGGAGGTCGTGAGCCAGGAACAGAAGGGAGGAAACAACCACCACTAAGAGCAGCTTCGGGGCTGCTGGTTTTAGGGGCAGGGGATGAGCAAATCCCCCCCCAGAGCACCCACTTCTCGCTGGGGAAGAGCAAACCTTTTCCTTCGAGCCCGGCCAAAGCACGCAGGCGCATCGATGCATCCCCTCCTGCTCTCAGCAGCCCCGGGCAAGCTCTGAGATCCAGCTGGCTCGGAGCATCTGCAGAGCTTCGACCGCCCAGGGCTGGGCAAAGATGCCGCTCACGTCGGCGTAACCCTGGCTGCAGTTTAATACACCCTGATGGGTGGCACTGGGCCACCCAAACGCTGCTCTACCCCCTCTCCGCTCACACCACGCTGTGTCTGGACCTTTCCAAGACGGCACAGGGACGACGGACCAAAATCTCCCCAGGGTCAGAGGGGAAACCCTACCCAGATCTGCAAGGGAGCTCCAGGTTTTATGGCTGTGGGGTTATTTTACGAAGGCTTTGAGCAGCCGTACCACCAAAGGCATAATCGCCCCGGGGTGGTGGTGGCAGGAGGGCAGCAGCATGGGGCGAGCAAGCAGCCAGGTGCATGGAGGACAACCAGCCTCTGGGGTTGGAATCAGGAGGAGAAACGAGTCCCCTGCACGTTCAACCCAACGCGCATCCTCCTGCTGTGAGGCACTCATCGCGCGGAACTGGGCCGTGAGTCGCTGGAAGCTGAAACGGAGCCGGCTGGGGGATGCTGGTGGCCGCGGCCTGGGGTGAGCTGCCGTCCCCGAGCACCCCCCGGGCAGGATCCGTGGCGGGGAGCATCTGCTGCGTGGGCACGGGGTGCTGGCACGGCTCGTCACGCCAATGATTTCATTGCAAATCAACTCCTTTGCTCCCCTGTTAATCCAAAACGCCGTTGCAGCGGTGGGGACGGTGACGGGGGCTGGCAGAGCTGGGGGCTCGGGGAAGGAGGAGGGGGAGCGGCGGTGCCGAGAGTTCAAATGGAAAAATCTAGTGCCGCGCGAGCCAAGACCGACGGGCTGCTGTATTTTTTTCCTAGAGAGGCAACGCAGAAGGGCTGGTATTGATCTGTCTTCATTACCCATTTCACTCAAGTTTCAAATCAACAAAACACACTTTTCCACTCCGCTGCCCTCCACGCCGCTGCAGACAAAAGAAAAGCAATTTTCCCCCAGTTTGCTCCAAACTCCTCTCCCCTTCCCTCAGCGCCCTTCAGCCCCTCTCCCGTTTCAGAGGCTTTTTAACCTCGGCCAGTCGGCTCCTGCCAGAAGCTGGGAGACCCCTGGCTCCAGCAGCCGAGCTGGAGAAGGAACCCTAAAAAAGGGACCCTGTGATGGAGCGATGCCTCCAGAACGTCCCAGCACCAAAACCAGAGGGTGCTGCCTTTCCAAACACGCTCCGGCGCCTGGTGCCATGGGCTTTTCCAAATACTGGCACCATCTCCCCGTGCTGGCAGGATCCTGGGGGATCCGCTGCTCCCGACCAGTGATCGGGACCGTTTGCACCCTGTGCACCATTTGCAGCACAAGTCCTCAAACACAACGCTGTGTCAGCCAAGTTCCTACTAGTTTTAAAATTGCAAAGAAAGAAAACCATTTTAAAATGCTCCAGGGTGGGTTTTTTCCAGCGTTTTTTTAGACGCAGCTGTAATTCGAGCGTCAGCTGCGAGGCTCTCCATGCACAGCTACACCTCCAGGCACCTGGGGAGAGGGTTCATACTCCAAAAAATCCCCCCCTGAGATCCCCATCGAGCCCAGCAGCTCCCTGTTTATTTTTAAGAGCACGCCGTTGCCGCTGGTCATTAATATTCCCGCTGGCTTGGTGCCCCATCGGCGTCCCGCTCCCGTCAGCGAGGTGACAGGGAGCGGCGAACGCGCGGCGCCGCCGAGCACTGGGAGCTCGCAGCGCTCCCGGGATTTGGGTGCTGGGCACAAGGCTTCTGCTCTCTCTGTGGGCGCCGGGATGCTCCCGAGGGACCCTCCTATTTAGGACCCCCACCCCTCAAATACCCAAGCAATTTGGAAATCCAGGTCCCAGCACATCCACGGGCAACGTCTGTGGGGGTCCGAGCCGGTGCACCAAGGGCACCCCGGTTCCCAAACGCTGCAGGGGCTGCCGCACCGGGACCCAGCCTTCCTCCTCCTCTTCCTCCTCCTCCAGCCGTCCTGGCCAGTCTCATCCACACCGTTCTGCCGTTAGATAAACTTCCTTTCAAAGGAGTCTGCTTAATCCCCTATCTCCCGTCAGTCAGATCCCGCTCCAGCTGCCGGCCGGGCGGCGGGGGGAGGAAGAGGCCGCTCACCGCTGAGTTATGAGCTATTTCTGACTCACGTCTACAACTTTCACAAGTCCTTTTGCAACATAAAAAAGGGAGGAGGGGATGAGGAAGGCAGATCCAGTCTGCTCCAAGCAAAGCCGCCGGCCAGATGGGCAGGGAGGGGAGGCGAGAAAAAACCGGAGGGATGGGGGAATGGGATGCTAAAGCGAGCGGAGCAGGGAAGTGGTGGACGGAGCAGCAAGGGATGGGCAGGAGAAGTACAGGCAGTGAACAGACCCACAGAGGGGAGCGAGGCACCGGTTACCGGAATCTGACTTCACCCCTCGCTGCCTTTGTCCTTCGCAGACATTTTCCACGCACTGACTGCATTTCCTTCCTGCGAGCGCCGCTGGAAAAAGCCGCTTGTTTGTGCCGCAGAAGCCCTGACTAATTCCCGTTGCTCCTGCTCTCATTCCCGGGCTCCACGCCCACCCCGGGACCGGCAGCACCGTGCTGGCACCGCATCCCGGCTCGCCGAGGCGGGAGAGGGGCCGGTGATCACCTGTCCCAGCCCTGGCTCTCGCCATCCTCCCGCTGCCGTGCCGGCTCAGCCTGGCATAGGCAGGACCTCCAGCTCTTGAGAGCGCTTGTGCTAATTACTTTCCTTTGTTAATTAAACCCACGTGGCTCTAATAAGGTAACCTGCTGTTCTCCGATAAATTTAATTAGCCTGAAGGGAGAACCCCTCCGCACAGCTATTTAAATTGTCACTTTCCATCGCCTGGGCTTTGCCTCTTTCTGCCTCCCCCTCTCTCCAGGTTCACAACCCTCTTCTGCCCCTTTCTTGCTTATTTTCTGCCCCTTTCATTTGTCAGAGGAGGGCAGCAAAGTGGAGGTGTCCCCGCTGCTATGGCACCCAAGGGTGCTACATCCACCCAAAGCCCCATTTTCCCGCAAACACCACAAAATCCCATCCCAGATGGGCCCTTGTCCCGTCCTAGTGGCTGTCCCATGCCAGAAGACCTGTCCTGGCTCTGGCATTGAGGGACCGTCACTTATCCAGCCCTGTGTCCCTTCCACTGGTGCCCTGACCCTGGGAAACTCCGCACCTCCCTATCCGAATCGCTGTCCCAAGGTACAGTGGCACGCGGTGACCACCTCTCCCTGTCCTTACCCCGCCTGGAGCCAGCCCTTCCATCCCACCGCCCTTTCCCACCACATCAGCACACAACGGAGACCACAACCCCCCTCCCAAAAAAAAAATCCCAATACATTTCTGGAGATTTACGTGGGATTTAACCCTTTGTGGGCTCCTGGCGTGTTTTATCCATCCCAAAGACGGAGGCGACGTGTGTTTGTAACACGTGTGTTTGCAACACGCGTGCTCTCCCACGGCACCAGTTTGTGGCTGAGCCCATCCCAAAAAGGGGGCGACAGGGACACGCGCACGCGGCCTCGGGGCTCACCTGCACCGCCGGCTGCTTGCCCTCGTTGCTGCTGGGGGAGCTCAGCCCCGTGGCCTGCTGCAGCAGGAACTGCCGTGCCACCTGGAGAGCCTGCGAAAGAGAGAGATAGCGGGGTGGGCAGGAGGAAGGCTGCCATCCTCCTCCTCCTCCAGCTCCTGGCCAGACTGGTTCTCCACGGGTTTGATTCACGGAGGATGCACGAGGAGGGCAGCGCTCCCCAATCCTCCCTCCCGCCACACCAGTATGACCAGTACACATCCCACGACAGACCACCGCTCTCCTTACCCCACAGACGACCATGGGGACCTGGGGGCAATCCCACCCCCTTCTAAAAACCCCTGCCCCATCTTCAGCAAGGCACCAGCATCTTCATGTCTTCGGCAGGTTTTCACGTGCAGAGCACCAAAAAAATCCCAGTCACCACCCAAATTTGGGTCAGGCCAAGTGCAGGATTACAGCCTGAATGAATAATCCACAAACACATCTGTACGGAGCTGATGGTGACGCAGGAGAAATTTAGCAACTCCCACAAGCGACCAAGACAAAACCTGCTTATCTTTACAGGTGTTTGCCCAAAAAGAGTTATGGGTTTCCTTAACTCCCTTCCCAGTGTCTCACTGGGAAGTCGCTCAACAGGCAAAAGAGGGAGAAACCAACTTAAACTGATAAAAAAACCTCAAAACAATTGTGGAAACATATGCAGGCATGAGGAGCCGTGAGCCAGCTGTGCACAGCAGCGTTGTCAGCCTGCAGAAAGTTGGTGAAATGGAGAAAAATCTTGCGAAGAGATGAGGAGGAGAGAGGAACAAGCGCGAGCGGGCTGGTTGCAGGGGAGCACGTCCGAGGGCGAGCTGAAAAACGGAGCTGAGAGCCAGGAGAGAGAATAAATCCCCAACAAAAGCAACCCTGTGGTACCCGCCTGCTGCTCCCAGAGCCACTTCCTCATCCACTCCTTATTTTTGCTTTTAAAGAATTTTTTTTTTTGGCACACTTCTGAACAACCAGCCCGTTGTAGCCCTGCCCGCAGGACAGGTTTGCGTTAGGGCCCGGCGCGGGGTCAGAGCCCGGCTCGGCGGTGCCGCCAGCGGCGCGCGGGTCCCCCCCCGCTTGTCATCACCCCAGCCGTAAATCACCGCTCCGGCTTCCAGAAAAGGGCCGCTTGTTAATTCTCCGCGTTTCCAGCTATAAAGAAGAAAGCCCCCAGCCCGCCCGCCGCCTTCTCCCTCCCTGCCCTGCCAAACCCAGCACGGCATCGCCCACAGCGTGGATGCACCCAACCACTCCAGCCCACTCGCTGTTTTCTTAACCCCTGCGAACCAAGAAGCACCCACAGCACCCTCAAACAGTTGCTCAGCAGAGCATCCATGAAGATTTGTTACCTGTGTTTTAATTAAAAGTCCCATTTCATGCTCCTCTCCAAGGGGCTCCTTGGGAAGAGCGTACAGGACAGATTCAGAGCAAAGGATGTCCGAGCGGTGTCACCGCTGTTTTTTCAGTGAATAAAAGCTTTCCGACCCGCTCCTTGCACGTGGAGAGGCGTTAGAAGCTCATTTGCAAAATGAGAGATAATTTTAAAGTTGTGGCTGTGTTTTTCTTTACAAAAATGTAATTTCCTAGGGAGGGACCCCAAACCCCACAGCTGCGCCCTAGACGCAGCACATGTCCCCCTCTGCCCTGCCTGTGTTTGTCACCACGTGCGTGCCTCAATAAAGTCAAAAGCCCAGGAGTTTCCAGTCTCTGGGATCCCAGCATTCCCCTCCCAGCACAAATTTCTGGGGCTGCACCCAGGAGCACCCAGCGCTGCCCCGCACCCATCACCTCTCCCCAAGCATCCCCGACCGGCTGCTGGGGATGCTCAGCCTGACACCAACTTGCAACTCACTTCATCCAAACGATTCAAAAAGAAAATCCTCCAGGACAAATGTGGCAATTTGCTGCTGGGAATCGCTGACGGAATGAACCTGTGGTCCAGGTCCCGGAGCCGACGCAGCCCCGGCGCTCGGCGCGTTTCTCCACGGGCGCGTTATTTCCCTGATGCGCGTCGGTAACGCGAACACAAAAACCATGCGGCGGTTATGACAGCTCGAGGTCTGATATTTTAATTACTTTTTGAAATGAAAACAGTAATTCCAGTTGAAAGCCAAGGCTGGAGGAACTCAAGCGACGGCTGCTCAGCACCGGCAGCTCCAAGGCACCCACCTGAGGATGGGTGCTGGACCACCAGCTGCATCCCGGGTGCGCACAGCGGCTGCCGGAGCTTTATTTTCCACATTTGACAGAGGTTTGCATGGATTTGCTTTCTCCACCTGCACCTCGTGAAACTCCGCCGGCGTTTGTATGGACAGAGGTGATCCGGTGAGGCAGCCCAACAAAAATCAGGTATGGAAAATACAGGAAAGAGGGGAAAACCAGAAGAGACACAACGCCAGTGCCCTGGCAAAGCACTAGGCAGGACTTCTCCCAGAATCTCTCTTTCTAAACCCAAATATCGGCCGGCCCGTGGGTGCCACCAAGACCCCAGTGCCGGGCCAGCCCAGCCCCACTGCTGGCCGCCCAGCCCGCGCCGCCTCTCAGGGGGGAATTTAATTCACTCCCCGCTGGCTCTCTCACTTTGTTGTGCTCTGAAGCACGAAATTACAAGATTTACAGGAAAAAAAAGAAAAAAAAAAAAAAATAACATGGCCTTACAACTGCATGCAGGGGCCTTCCTGCCAGCGCCCCAGAGCCGCCCCCTCCCTCCCCACCGCCGGTTTCGACCGAAGCCTGAGTTCAGCTCAGCCCGCGAACGAAGGATGCTCTGCCCGGCAGCGCCTGTGTCTGCCAACCTGTTGCACGGCTGCACGAGGCAAGTGGAGCCCTGAGAATGGAAATTTCGGGATGCAAAGCCCCGCGTTACCTGCCAGGGTGCTGGGGGGTAAAGCCTTTCCGTAGGGATGAAGCAAGGAGGATTGCCCAGAATCCCTCCGTAGGGCTGCGGAGATGTGAAAGGAGAAGGAAGGAAAAAAAAAAAAAAAAAAAAAAAAAAAAAAGGGGGGGAAAAAAAACCCCAAACCCCTCCTGCATTTGTACTCGGTAAAACACGAAATATAAATCAAGGAGCCTAATAGAGAGATGAGTTTCACTTAAGTGCTCCAGTCTCATTTTTATCTTAACCACCCTAATAATAGCGGATTACACAATATATTTGAGATGTGATCACATGTTTTATGGAACGGTATCTCTCCTACGGCAGAGAAGTGCCTCTCCTTCCCCGTCCACACCCTTCTTTAACCACCCAAAATTCCAATTTGCCTTTTTAAAAAAAGTCATATTTTTGTTTAAAAACTTAACATATGTCTACAAGAATCTGCTTTTTTTTTTTTTTTTTTCTTCATTAGAAAAAAACCCTGCCGAACAACGCTAGAGCGGCTGAATTTTCCAAACGGCTCCTTTTCCATGGAATTGCAAGTTGGAAAGAGCTACTGGGCGGCCGTCGGGCTCAGGGATTTCCCCCCCCAAATCTCCCAGGACACCCCTGCGCTGTCGCCCCGCTGCACCCCAAAGCCACAAGGACCCCCCCAAGACCCAGCCTCTCTGCGCACCACGGCACTAAACTTGGAGACGCAAGATTTTTCGCAGGAATTACGGAAAACCCTGCAGGGATCTGAATCGTGGCAGAGCATCCCTGCGATGCCCACCCGTGGGTGCAGCCCCGCACCCCAATACCCAAGCTGGAGCATCCCGCATCCCTCTCCCACCGCAGGGATGCGACACCCCCATCCCCCCGTTTCCTGCCCAGCCGAGGATTAGGGAGGAGGCCGGCGTGGCGGGGCGGGGGGCGAGGGGTTGGCCCCCACGTTAAAAACTCATTAACGCGCCGAGGCGGCGGGGCCCTTTGGAGCCCGGTTGGAGGACGGCAGCGCGCTGGAGGTCTCGCCGCGTTCCCACAGCAACGGCGGTGGGAGACCCCGGCCGGCGGGCAGCCCTCCCATGCCCCCGGCCGACCTCTCCCCTCTGCCAACCCCGGCACAATGCGGGCGCGCGCTATTCAAGCTTTTCAGCCCGATCCCGCCATTGAAATCCAAGGATTTAACCCCAACGCCGTCCCTTGGGCTGGGGGGAGAGGGAGGGGAGGGGGATGCCCTTTCCACACCCCATCCCACTGGCCTCTCGCTCTCTCCCTCCAGCCTCTCGGACCACAGGATGCTGTGAAGCCGCACGGATCGGGGCAGACAGACGGATCAGGCGATGGAAAGCCGCGCTCTGCGCCGGAGCCGAGCCGGTGCGGCGGCTGGCAGTCCCTGTCCTGGCAAAGCCAGGCTGGCGCAGCTGGAAACCCGTGTCCCTCTTGCTCCGGGGACTTCCCAGAGGCCACAAACCAGCCCTGAGCAACCCACGCTACACATCCCTCCCCTCAAGCTCCCACCCAGGGCACTCATCTCCGAGAAGCATCCTCAGAGAGGAGTTTTAACCTGAAATTCCCCACAAACACGCCCCAGGGCTGGCTGGGTTCACCCTTCTGAAAGCAGAGAGATTGTGGGCACCAAAGAAGGTCCAAAACCAGATCAAAAGTCCAAAACCAGCCCAAAACAAACAGTGGCAGAGGACGTGCCCCCAGGGAGCTGCATCACCCAAGCAAATCCCTACGGACACAGAGTTTTTACGGCACTGGTAGCCCCTCCAGCCCAGGTAGGGTGGTGGAGCGGTGGCTTTCCACCCATCCAGGCTTCCTAACGTTTCTTGGAATTTCATACAGTTAAACAAGGATAAGGATTGAGCGCTGACATTTTGGGAGCTGCGGCGGAGCCCGGACGGAGGAGCCGTCAGACGGGAACAACCCAGCGGCGCGAGAGGCTGCCCGCGACACAGGGCGAAGGCGGGCTGCTCCCGAGGACGGGGTAAAGCCCTCATAAAGCACCTAATTGTGCAAAACTCTATAGATGGGGACATTTATTCCTGACCCCAGCTGGTGCTCAGCCTGTTCCCTGAAGCATGAAGATTGATAGTCCTCAGGATGGGGTGTTTTGTTTTTTTTTTCCCCTCCCCGCTAAGGTGCTGTCATTGCAGATGTCATCTGTTTTTGGAAGTTTACCAAACCCTCTCCCTTCATAATTCCACGTGCCAGCGAGTTTCCCAGGGTAATTACGCCGGGAATCCGAAAGAAGACATGCGAAGGGGTGAAATTAAACACTGGCCATGCTTTGGGCAGGGCAGGATTTACCGGGATGAGCCAACAACACCAGCACTCTGCATCGCCAAATCCCCTTATTCCCTGATTTTTCGGAGGAGATAACCCCGTTTTCACAACCACGCTGCCTCCGATTTGCGCCGTTTCGCCCGTGTGAGAACAAGCACGTCCTGTTCACCCCCGGCTCCGGCTGCCGCTCGGCGAAATTCGGGGCCGGCGGCGGCGCGGGGAGGGGGAGCGAGCGGCAGGGGCGACTCGCAGCGGCATTACACGCATGATTACCCTTCAGATCAGGGGAACAGAGGCTTAACTGCGTGAGAAACGGCTGTTATTCAGGTAATGGATTTACAGCACTCACTACTAAAGTATCAGACACAGCAATTTTTTACAGCTTTCACGCTGGAATTTATGGCTCGGGGAGGCGATCTCCATACGAGGCAGGGATCATTGCCTTATTTAGTATCCGAGGAGGAAAATTTATGTTTTCTCCCAAGTTTGTTTTGAAAGGTAACCTGCAGGCACGCACACACGTCCCCCTGCCCCCCTCCACAGCTGCCCGGGTGTGCACGGGGAGACGTGTGCCACGGGCTCCCCAATGCGCACACACGTGTGCTCGAGGACAGAGCGGCCACACACGCGTGTCGCGGTCACGTGTGTTTTTTGGCCATGCGTGTGAGGTTAATTCTTCAGCTGATGGCACCAGGAGCCCCAGAGAACAGGGACCACCTCCAGCCACCCACCTGGGTGACCAAATACAGGCTTGGAGAAAACCTCCTCCTCATTCTACAGCCAACACCAGGTCTTTGCTCTCTCAGCCCTTCTCTTTTTCCGGCACCGCTCTCCCCGCACCTATGGCTGACAGAACAGGCAGACCCACCGGCACAGGCAGGACCTCCCCCCAAAACGCAGCCACTGCCAGGACGGCAGGCACGGGCCCGTGACCTGCACGGAGCGATGGGCTCCATCTCCCAAGGAGATGCATACCCAAGGACGAGCATCTTGCTTTTTGGGGCAGAATCTTGCTTTTTGGGGCAGCACCTGCACCCCAGCTTCAACAGGGATGACCAAGTCTGGTGCAACCCATCTCCTGGGCCAGCCCCAGGGATGAAGGCAGGGTAAAACCAAGTGTTTGTCCCCAAACTCAAATCCTTGAAGGACCCAATCCCACGTTGCCCTGTGCAGGGCAGGTAGGAGAAGGAAGCGGGGTGTCCTGCCTACCTGCTGCTGTTGGAAGTGCAGGAGCTCCACGGGGCTCATCTCGCCGTTGGTCTCCCCGCTCGCGGCTCCGTCGCGCCCTCCGCCCCCTCCGCCGCCGCCTGTGCCGCCCCCGCCGCCATCGGGCTGGTTGCTGAGGCTGCTGACCCCGTTTTGGCCGGAGGGAGTGGACCGTATCGTCTCCGAGGCGGATTCAACCATCATGACTCGCTAGCAGGACCTGAGGAGGAGGAGGAAGAGAATCTTGAAATCCCCAGCTGGCATCCCCACCTCCGCCTGCCCCACGCCCCATCCCGGTCCTGCCCCATCGCCGATCCCCGTGAGCTCTGGCAAGGAGACGCAGGGCTGGGATGTCGAACCCCAGTCAGTTTTAGCTGCGTTCGATTTACTCCAAAAAAACCAAATGTGCAGCGGCCTGAGCTGCTATGACCATGCTGCCGGCCTGTACAGCACCAGGGCAAAGCAAAGGCAACCCGTCCCTTCGGAAAACTCCACATTTTCCGCTTTCTCCCAGCCTGATACAAGACACAAAATCCCGGGAATCTGGGTATTTTTCACAGAATTCCAAAATATTTCACGTTGAGATGCAGGAGATGGCAAAGCTGGAAACGTTGGGCAAGGCCGCGCAGCGGGCACGTGGAGCTCGCGCCGCGCATTTCACCGTGAAAACCCCAACAAAGCCGACACGTTTCCACACCGCGCTTCGGCTCCAGCTGGAAAAGCCACCCGGCAGAAAGTTCCGCGCCAGGCCAAGGAGGCCCAACGGCACCGTGGAGCTGGGACGCGACACAACGAGTGCTCCAGAAAACATCCGCCGGAAAAATCCTTCTTTTCTTCCCGACGCCTCCGTGCGCCCCCCATTCCTGCCATACCCCTCAGAGGCCCGGGCCGGGTGCTTCGCACTCCAACGTGGGGCGCGGGGGCTACCCACCCGCCGCGTTTTCGGCCCCACACTGTTTAAATTAAGGCAGATGGCCTAGGGGAGGGACTCCCGAGGAGGTACAGGCTTGGTTTTGAAGCCATAAAACCAAGAGCCTTTGCTCAGTTGGGTGTGATGAGCGGGCAGGTTGTTAGCTGTAAATGTCAGGGTCCGGTTTCCAGGAGAAACTCCTGGATCTGGAGGAAAAACCAACTCCCATCCAACATCAAACCCCACAGCCACCAACCTGGGGGCCCACGTCCAGCCCTGACACATGCACACAGCGATGGGGGGCACGGGAAGCCCCACCGAAAGCGAGGGGCTCCCCCTCCTTCCCACCCAGAAAAGCAGAGGCCACAGTTTTGTCTCAAAATCCAGCTCCTTCCCCACTGGCGGGTGCCGGAGCGGGATCAGCGTTCACCCACCGCAGCTGGCCAGCGAGTTTCAAACAGGAGGAGGATAAAGAAAGTGGGATGGGGAGAAGAAATACTGTTTCTCCCTTTTTTTTTTTCCCTCTTTTTTCCCCCGTTGTCTTCCCTCCACCCCAAAAGACAGAAAGACAAACCGCGAACAACATAATTGCTGAAATGTGGCGTGTAATAATAGCTATTCAGAAGCTGATCATTCATATTAAACAGGGTGAAGCAAGCTTCTCATTTGCATGTTTGAGATTATATGCATTTCAAAAGTCATTTCCGCAGGGTAGATGACTGACGTTAATTCCCATGCGGAGCTGCCGGCTCCCTCCTGTTGTCCCGGCACTACCAAACCCGCGCGTGGGGCGACGCACCGGCGGCTGCGGGAGAATTCAAGGTTAATGGGATGAGCCGGCTCCGCATTTCTTGGATGTACAGGAGTTGGGGTGCCGTAGTGAGAGCTTCCCAAGAAGGGATCGGGAAAGGACGGGATGCTCGCCTACGGACGCTGCATTAGGAGCAAAAAAGCTGGAAGAAAGACAACACCTTTTGCACTCAAAAAACATTTACTCTTTCCCCTCTTCAGCGATGTCAAACAAGAGCCTGCAGAAATATTAAGTTATTGCTGTTCCTTTCCTCATTTTCCTTCCGAAATCCGCCGCCTGCTCCGTGTTTGGAGCAGGCGAGCGGCCCCACGGGGAAAAGCCGAGCTCTGCTCGTGTCCGGCAGTCACAAGGCATCGCCACGGCCAGGAACTCGGCAGGATTCAAAAAGGGATTTGACTTTTATACGGAAAATAAGAATATCCAGAGTTACAACAGGAAGTATTAAAAAGGGGGGAAAAAAATAAAAAAGAGGAAAAAAAAAAGTTTTTGGAAAGGATATAAAACTTTCCTGGCTTCGGGGCATACATTGAAGCGTAACTATTGGGAATTAGGAGGAAATCTCTTCTGGTGGAAGAGCTGTAACCATGGGCTTGCTCTGCTGGCCCTGGCCCCTGCCAGCGGTGGGATGCTGGAGCCGAGGAACCGGCGGTGCTGGGGTCCAGCCGGGTGATTCCCGCAGCCCGGGACACCAGGCCAGTCGGGTTCCCTCTCCAAGTCTAGTAAAACTCGACTTCCCGTTCACAAACCCTACTGGGATGCTGGCGTGTCTGGGTTCCCAACACTGCAAGGGAAGTAATAAAAGAAAGTAATAATAATAATGAAAATATTTCCATTCATATAAAAGTTTTACAAAACGTTAAAGAAAAAAAAAAAATGAAACCAGTGTCTGCAATGTTATAAAGTCGATTTAAATTAGGAATGAGTGCCTTTCCACCCGGGGCTGATCCGGGACGGCTGAAGCCACATCGGGAAGAGCGAAACCCGGCTGCACGAGCAGCTGCGAGCGCTGAGGCACACGTGCATCCCCGCACACAGACCGGAGGGCTCCGCAGCATCCCGGCTCCGGCTTTTCATCTATTTTAGTTCAAACGCACTCAATATTTCAGGGATTCTCCGTACGCTGCTATCCAGAGGGGCTAATCAGGATCAGACCTTCCCCCAGGCACAAAGGCAGGAACCCTGTCCAGACAGCCATCGCAGAAGATACAACACCCAGAGAAAGCAGAAAGGGATGTTTTTACTTAAAAGTGGAGGGGACGAGACCCCTCTCATGGCACTGAGCACCAGAAGCCGCGCAGACGGGTTGTTAATTCCCATTTCAGGCTCAAAATCACTTCCCTGAACAAGCACTCTGCCTTTTTTTTTTTTTTTTTTTTTTTTTTTTTTTTGTACTTTACTTAAATGCGCACCTTTCGCAGGACAAAGAAAAGGAAAGGGAGAATTACAAATAAAGAATCCCCTTGCCTTTAGCCGCACCATATGGCAACGAGAGTATATTAATTACCGTTGCTTTTTAATTAACAATTGCTTCATCTGAGCAGTAACATTTCCTTGACATCCCCCGACTCGCCGCTAACCTGTAAAGTGCACGCGCCATGCCAAGTCATCAATTCATTTTTTATTGACATCCCCTCCCCAAACAGGCATGATACCAGGGTTTTCCAATTAACACCTCCACACTCTCTAATTAGCACAATTAACACACTGATGGATGCCCAGAGCTTCCCTGCCAGGGAGGGCGCGGATCAGCCGGCCAGGCTGTCGGACACGGCTCCTGCCGCGTGCGCGTGTGCCCGACACGCGTGTGCCACGGTCTCGCAGGAGCACCACGTGTGTGCCGTGCCACGCAGCCCGGCACCGCCGCGCAGCCTTTCCGAGGGGAGGACGAACTGGGGGCGAAGGAGCCGGCGGATTCAAAGTATGGATTCGCGCCGAAGGACACGGGGGTCTCCAGAAGCAGGAAAAGGAGATGAAGCATCTACAAGAGCGATTTCTCCCCCAAAACTCCCAACAAATTTTGGAGCATCCGGACCCACCCAAAGCGACGCTGCTTCTCCACGGATGTCAAAATTAAATCGCACTTCTCAGCCCCCGGGACACGCAGAAACGGGTACAGCCCAGACCACGAGCTCTTCAGAAGCTACTGCCTGAACACCTAATTTTGCCGCTTCTCCTATTTTTAAATATCCCAAATACCGCCGTCCTCAGGGGCTCCCTAACTCTGGGCTGCCCTTCACAGGCTGCCGACAGGATCGGGGCCACGAACGGACCCAGCACCACGCCAGGGGGTCCCTGTCCCCAGGCCCCCATCCCCATGCCGACGGCAGCAAGTGCCCCTCAAGCCCCAGAGAGCATCTCCAGCCCAAAACCACCACCCAGAAGGGAGAAGGATGGAGACTGGGAAAAAAACAGTGGGAAAATGCTTCCCGACGTGTCTCCATGAGCTGAGCGAGACCCCGGCACCGAGGGACAGCGCAGGTGACACCATGCATCTATGAGTGGCCTGCTACTGTGATGCTCCAAGGCTTTTTCCACCCTTCCCACCACATCCTGACCCCAAAGCGCTTTTTCCAGACTCTTCCCTCCTGGCTCCAGCCTCGCCAGGACCCGGAGGGGAGCAGGGGGCTGCCCCACAGCACAGCGAGGGCTCTCCCTCCGGCAGCCTCTTCCGCGGGTACCGGCAGGTGATGGGAGAGCACGGACCGAGCAAATTCCCCTCAATCCATTGGAAATCCTGCGGGATGCTCCTTCTGCACAGCTGGGAGATGAGGATTCAGGGAAGCTGGATCCCAGGCACGGGATCTGCTCTGAGTTATGGAAAGTCGAGCGGCTTGCCCGTCTGGATCCCGCACCGGTGAGGCTTTCGGAAGCGGCTCGCTAATCTTAAAAGGCTTTGGCTTGAAGAGAAGCCGCAGCCGGGATTGCTCGGAGAGTGGCTTTTTCCCCTTTAATTAACACATAAACACATGGAAATGTGGAAAGGGGATTAAAATAAAAGTCTGGGGGAGCTGAAACGAATCTAGAGCATTACTGTAAATTAGAAGAGATTTAAGGAACCAAGGACCGGCTAAGCCTGGGCACTGCTTTAATGGGATCTCACCTCTGGGCACTTTCATCTCCCACTTTCATCTTGCTCCCAGCAACTTCTTTGGGAAGAACCAAATTCCGGGCGCTCGCTCTCGCCGGTGGAAAGACCTTTACGCCAGCAGCTCTCCTCGCCTGCCCACCGCGACGCCATCACCGCCCCGGCCACAGCAGGCAGCCGAGAGCATTCGCCGCTGGACGGAAATCAAGCAAGAGCGACCACAGTGAGGATTTTCTCCCCCAAAAGTTGGGTCACTCCATCCGAAGAGCCTGGAGATCACCTGGAAGCGTGAGCACCGCCACGGAGGGACGTTCCCAGGACCACGCAGGACGTGGTTGGGTCCTTGGGTCCCGACAAGCCTGCATGCCTCTCCTCTTCCTCGGAGCATCCCTGCGGAGCTCGCACCCACGCAGCAGTGAGGACACCCCGACCAAAGATCCTCCGCTCCGTGCCCACCCCAGCGAGCCGTCCCGCACAGGGACATCGATGGCTGGCACATCTCCATCTCCCACTGCCCAGCCAAGCTTCAAGGAAAACCAAATCCCTTCCGACGGGATGCAGGGATGGCCGGACCGGTGCCAGGCACGTGCCGGGCGCTGGGGATGCTGCTCCATCCTGCGCTTCCCTGGCTGCGCTCTTGAAAAGATGAAAAAAAAAAAAAAAAAAGAAGAAAAAGAAATTCTTCCCTGTAGGAATGGATAGGCTTTCACCTCCCAGCTCTGTGAACCGGAATAAAACTGATTTTTTTAAAAAATCATATCCTGCTGCATGGTGTGTTCAAGAGTCATTAGCACGTTACCCGTAATTAGGAACGAATGGGTTGTATCAAATTCATCATGCTCGCGGATGGCTCCCTTTGATCAGCAAATTACCCCGTAAAAAAAAAAGTTTGTAATGCCTCAGACACTTATGCCAAGAGCTGATGCTGTTCGGCTTTGCCCTCCCCAAGAGCAGCAGCAGCGATGTTTCAGGGCTGAGGAAGAGGATGGCAACCTGGATTTTGCCGGGAGTGGCCCAAAACTACCCTGGGCTACACGGGAGCAGGTAAAACATCGGTTCGGAGTGATACCCGAAGCCCCCAGTCCTGCTAGAGCCATGCCTGTGGTAGGAAAGCTCATAACCTGGTGGAATTTGGGTCATTTAATTATTTTAGAAACTGTCAGCTAAAATGATTTCATTTTTGGTCATTTAATTATTTTTATTAAGCACTAAAACTAAACTGCAAAACTGTCTTTTTGGTACGTTTCATGCTATTTCTCCAACTAGGCAGCATCACAGTTCAGCATGGAGTCCACAGAATAAATAAAATACAGTCTGCAGCTACCCTGGTTTCTAAATAAGTATTTTTGAAGGCAACCAAAAAACCTGAAAAGTAAGTTCTTAGCACACTGGAAGAACAGCCTCTCCCAGGCTCAGCACCTCAACCCAGATGTCACCCCGCCAGCGCCTCTGCGAGCCCCACGCTGGGCTCACGCGAGGGTTTTTGCAGCGATGCACTGAGAGATGCAGGAAGGCGTGTGCTGCGATGGGGAGGGGGTCAATAAATAAACCATGGCTGGGATTAATCCCAGGCACGGCGAAGGCTCTGTCAGGACCAGCTCTGGCGTTTCTCCGCCACGGAACGGGGGCTCTCGGACACCCAGCCCGCGGGGATGCTCACCTCTCCCCACAGACACCGAACCCCTCCAGTTCGCTGGATAAACCGAGGCTGGATCCTCCTCCAAGGGAGCAGCATCATCCTCCAGCGGGGAAGCGGCCCGTTATCCCAGCTCCCACCCAGCGGGTCTGGGGATGATCGTTAATTTTTCCTCCAAAGGCTCAGGCTCTGGCCGGAGGGACTCTGTCGGTGATAGAGGTGTCCCAGGAGGGCGGGAGGGCCAGCTCTTGGCTGCCTTTCCCGTGGCAAACAGCCCAAACTTCCCTTTCTCCCACGGGGAACACCAGGTCCCATCCGGTCCCAGCGACAGAGGAGCCCACGGAGAGGAGACAGCGGTACCCACCCCATTTAGGGCAGCTGGCTCACACTTCAGCCCCTACGTTCACCCCTCAACCCAGCCTGGTCACCTTTTTCTCCTCAAAATCCACTCCGAGGCCTCCTGTTGTCAAACTGGGAAGAAATAGGTCAAGAGGTTCAAAAATTTTTGGCAAGGATGGAGATGTCCATGGGTCTCTCTCTGAAAGCACAAGCCCCCACCCTCCCCCCCAAAAAATCAAACGGTGCAACGGAAAATCTTGCCGAGGGTATTTTTAAATTCCCTTATTCTACCAGGTATTTCATTTTACGAGGGTGTACTTTTTAATTACGCCCAGCGGTGCCCGGACGCTCCAGCTGCCGAAGCCAAAAGCCGCGCGCCGGCCGCCCGCCGCGCAGGGGGGAGCGGGTTCACCCGGCCCGCGATGGGAACCGCTGCCCAAAAATAGCCGAGGGATTTTCCACCTGGATGGGATCAAAGCTTTGCATGGGGTTTTAACCTTCAATAAGTGCAAAGCCACTCTAAAAATTACACGAAACCAAGAATTTTGCCAGGAAGGGGGCAGAAAGTGGATCTAAGAAAAGTCTGTATCTTCCCTTCTTCTGTTCCTTTTGGAGGGTAAAGAGGTTGGGAAGGGATGAAAAAATGTTGAAAAAAAAAAAAATATATATTTTTTTACACTAACCTCATAAAAATGACATCGCCACATTCCAGAATTAGAGCTATTAAAACAACACACACACGGATATTTTTAGAGGGATATTAACAGTAAATGATGCCATATTGAGAAGCACTTCCACCCAGCCCAGCCCCGGTCTTGCTTAACCAGAACCAAATGGCTCAAAGAGATGAAAATTAACAAAAATGACACAATTCTTCGCAGGGAAAAAAAAAAAAAAAAAA